>APFE030219119.1:0-70777 GCA_000404065.3 Pinus taeda
AAACCCTTAACATTCCAAAACCTAACCCTAGAAGATGAAACGCCAAACTGTGGGCCCCGTTTGGGTAAATTAGTACATCAACTTCCTGGGGTCGTAACTTTGGCATACGAACTCCATTTGATACAATAGCTCGTTAGAAAGATCTATCCGAGCACTACCACTCATGGACCCATGTTGCCCTCAGATTTCCCAAAAAATGTCATTTAGGGCCTCAAAACGGCTCCGGAAGTTCAAGACCCGAAAAACTACTAAAAATAGTAAGTTGTGCTATAATTAAGGAAACTGAAAATGCTGAGAGAAACAATGGTGGGGGTCCAGGTGGACTTGGTAAGTGGCCACCAATATCGACCTGGATCAAGGAGGTTGCTAATACTTGTAATTCAAAGTCTGACCATTTGGGAAAATGTTGATAGAAATGATCTAAATTTGAAATTTTTGGAAGCCCCGAGGATTCTCAATTGGTCGAGTTCCCATTGCTAAAGGAGCCTTTCTAATGAGAGGTCTTGAGGTCAATTCTCCTCAACACCCTCAAGGTTAGGATATGGTAATAAGTTGGTAGGAAGTGATCCCTTTAGGTAGATCTACCAAGATATTTCCTCGGAATTAACAAAAAAAACTCTGAAATTCTTATTGGATTAATGAAAATGCAGATTGTAGTTGACTGAGACCATTGGTGGTGTGAAGCAACTTTGATTTTGTAGCTTCATAAGCAGCATTGCACTAGTTGGGAAGGCCCACCAACTCGGCCCACACTACCCCATTTCTTTATTTGTTATAATGTAGTATAGCTTCATTGCTTTTCTTTATGGGATATGCTAATAAGTTGGTAGGAAGTGATCCCTTTGGGTAGATCTACCGAGATATTTCCTCGGAATTAACAAAAAAAACTCTGAAATTGTTGTTGGATTAATAAAAATGCAGATTGTAGTTGGTTGAGACCATTGGTGGTGTGAAGCAACTTTGAATTTGTAGCTTCATAAGTAGTGTTTCACCAGTTGAGAAGGCCCACCAACTCGGCCCACACTACCCCATTTCTTTATTTGTCATAATGTAGTATAGCTTCATTTATTTTCTTTCATTTCAATAGATAGATGGTAGCTTGGTTGAATGCACTATTTAATTTGATTAGTGAATGGGTTGAGTGTTCACAATTGTGTTGTTTGCAGAAGTGATATTGACCACTAAATGGCAAAGATACACAATTAAAATCTTCTAGTTACATGAGCATCTTGTTAAATCATCATGAAAGATATTAACTTGTAGAGAAGGGGTTTTTTTGACACACATGTTATCACACATCTCCTAGATTTACTTTTTGTATGAATGCCTTTCTATTTTATGTTGAAATTTGGTACCGGAGGACAGGTGGTTCCCTAAGGCTTTGATCTTTGGCCTAGCGAAAAGTGTCCAAAAGAATTTAATTTTTCTCCTAAAGTGACTTTATAATTTTTATAAATTCAAATCTAATTTAAAAGTGACTTTAAGTGATAAAGTTACTAAAGTCTAATTTTAAAGTGACTTTAATAAAGTCAATGTAAAATTAGAAAGGAAAAGTGACTTTGGACATAAATGACTAAATGGGTCTTTATTAAAGTGAGGTGAATTAAAAAATAAAAGTGAGATTTAAATGAACATTTAATCTCAGCCCTAGATCTCAATCTATTTCAGCCATTGGATTTAGGGATTCCCCAAAAGTCACTTAGGGTTAGATTAAAGGAGGAAAAAGTCATTCATTCTTTCATGAGCAAATTGAGAGAAGGAAAGCAAGAGAGCAAGGGAGATTTCTGAACAGGGAGGAGAAGGAGGCAGCAGCTTGGCACACATTCCAAGGCAGTGTTTCAGCAAGTCCGTACAGCTGAGTTAGCACACAGTGAAAGGCAGATATTGGACACGATTTTCTAGAAAGGCCGTACAACAGTTTTGGTTCAAATTCCAAGGAGGCCGTACAACAAGTGCATAGAAATCGAGGAGCAGAAATCCGTACAAGTGGTTGTACCTTGGCGCGCATTTCTAGGCAGAAACCCGTACAGTTGTACTGCTGTTTTTCTACACAAAAATCGAGGAAATCCGTATAGCAACATTTATGGCAGCTTGCACGCTTTTCTAGGCAGTCCGTACAGCAGCATTTAAGGCTGAAATTTGGGCACAAAAATAGAGGAGGTCGTACAACATTTATTGCTGTTCTGTTTTGCTGTTTGCAAGTTTTTCCAGTTGGTTGTGAGAAATGGAAAACGAGATAAGTTGTAAAAGTTTGCTTGCTGATTTTTGCTGAATATTTCTCACTGTAAAAAGCATTTTTCATAAATAAGGAGCTTTCAAACTGGTTTTCCCCAAAAGTTGTAGTGGGTTTTTCCAAGGTCACCTTGACCAAAAATCACTGTGTTTAAATGTGTTGAATGGTTGTTTGTATGTGCTGATATTTATTTCTGAATTTTCCAGCATTCTGTAATATTTCCAGAATTTGTGTTTTCAGCAAAATTTATTTTCCAGTTGTTGAATGTATGGATATGGGAAAGGGCATTTAACTATTTTGGAGAAATAAGGTGAAACTGAAAACCGGGGTGGGAAATGAGAAATTTCTACACTGTGTCCCTGTGGCAGGTGACTTAGTGTATAAGATGTAGTACATCATATATCAACATTGAGATATGATATTTGTCCCAAGTCATAAGATCTAACAAAATTATACAAAATCATATCAAAACAAAAATAAATGTATCTCATGAGATGTGCTGACCAGTACGTTTCAACTACCCATAGCAGTACACCCCCTTTTCTTCGCAAAAGGGATAATGCTTGATCAACGTGTCCGTGCCATTCGACAGTCATCGTTGACATGATCATGTTATGTTGTAAACCCAGTCTGCATGTGTAAATTGTAAATAATCTTAGCAGATATGAGTCATGTATGTAAATTGCCTAGGTGGACCTAATTTTCTAGTGATAATCTACGTTCCGGAAGGATTTTTGTCTCACCGATCCATGATCGGCAGAGTTTTCCTTCAGCCTAACCCCAAATCCGAAATGAATTTTCTCATTAGAATCTTAGGGGAATCCTAGTGCACTGATCTGCTAGATTATATTTGGTCGCAAAACTAGGCGGTCTATGAGGGTCTATGTCAAATGGGTTTTCCCCTTGAGATGTAAAATTGTAAAAGTCATGATGTAAAGCGTCTTGAGGGTTAGAAAATGTTTTAATCCCCTCATAAGTCCTAAGTCCTAGGTAATTTTTCCAAAGGCTAAGTTTGAGGATCCGAAAAATAAAAATTAAAAATAAATAAAAATAAATAAAAATAATAATAAAATAAATAAAAATAATTAAAAAGTAAAAAAAAGAAATTAAAAAAATTAAAAATTAAAAAATAATAATAATAATAAGTCAAATTTTTGAGTAAATAAATGCAGAATTTTAATTTTTTAATATATTAAAATGCATTTAAAAATTCAACGGATGAAATTAAAAGAAATCTTGATCCTCATCGACGGTCGAGATTAGTTTGACATGGATCACTTAAACTAACCGTTGGGAATTTCTCCTATAAATAGGGTGCTAGGGGTCATTTGAGATCAGATTCGATCTGTGAGTCTTGTTCTGAAGAAAGCTCTCTTGTAAACTTTTTTTGGTGCAAATAAAGAAAGACTTTGGAGTTGAAATCTCGCTGGTGTTACTCTCCTGAAATGCTGTGAGCTATTTTATTTTCTGCATAATTTTATTTTCAGCCATTAGTAATAGCTTGATGTAGAGTATTGTTGAACACAGGTATCTTGTTCACTTACTAGGGTCTGAATGGTAATAGAATTTCTGAAATAATGGCAGGTATCTCCATTGAATCTGGACTTTAATACTGTTTTTTCCCTCTTTATTGATGGTTGAAGTGAGCTGTGCAGGAAACCCTTATTGAAAAAATCAGTGGGCGTTTGGGGAAGTTCTCGGTTGAACCAGCCAACTCCTGCGAAGCATTTTTTTGTAAAGCCCAGCCAGTTTCGATTCTGGGTCTGACATTTAAAGTTCATTTTTTGAATTGCATAAGAGATTTATGAAGTATCTCATAGTAAATCTGATATTCTGAAAACATTATTAAGGGTTACTGACAAATCTGGCTATTGTAGAGTCACAAAGTTGTAAATATTGTAGCTGGTTTGTAGGGTTTTGGTTATATATATATATATATATATATATATATATATATATATATATATATATTCTCAGGTTGCAAGGTTTTCTGAAGATTTCCAAGGGTTTGATCAGCTCCTTGCTATTGCATCAGAACAATCTCTTACAGGGGCGTTATTTTTGCAATCCAGGTTTTTCAAAAAAAAATTATCTGAAGAAGAATCTGTAGGGATTTCATAAATAAATCTGAGACAATATAATATGGAATGTTTTTTAGAGTTTCACTACTTTGTTTTCAAGCTTTGCGTTTTATCCCTCAAACAACTGTCCCAACCCTTTTTTTTCTACTGTGTATCACTCACGCAACTCAAACCTTTCTACATCCTTATCTCTCCACGTGTTCTCTATTTTCCATTTTTCCTTCCTACCGATCCTCTCCCCATCCCTGCGTTTCTTCTCCATTGTCCATGCAACCCTGTCTATGCTTTTGCTGCCCATCTGCTGCCATACCCACGCAAACATTCTACTAAACCTACGGCACATCATTTGCTATTCAACTCGCAGCTCCAACTCTCATCATCGCTCCACGCAGTCTTTTTTTTTCAAACGCGAATCTTTCAACCTGTAAATCACATCTCCATCGTTGCTGCCTCCATCGAATCCCTTACCTGCTGCTCTCTCAGCCTACGTTCCTTGCAGCCATCAGTCCCTCACGCTGTCCAAAAATCGAACCTGTAAACAAAAGAAAAACGTGATCAAACCTGCCGTCAAGCTGCCTCAGCTCTCCATACCCCCGACCTGCTATTTTCGTGGCTCACTCCCGCAATATCATCCCCTCCTCGATCTCAAACCTGCAGCAGAACCCGCGTTCCTCCCCTCGACCTTCGCTTCAATGCTTCTTCCTTGTCATCGACTGCACCTGCACTGCATACATACATAACAGCCAAAAAATTTCGAATTTTTTTCTATATACGGGCTAGGATCATATTTCGTTTTGGTTTTTCTTTTTTTTTTACATGCGTTGGTTAATAATTTATGTGTGGTATTTATACATTTCTTAGTTAGACTTAAGATTTTCTCACTTTTTTTTATTATTATTTACTTTTTAGCTTAGTCTAGTTCTATTTTGATTTTTAAATTTAGAATTTTACAATATCATAAAAAATAAAATAATAAAAAAACAAAAAAATTAATAAACATAAAAAATATATAAAATAAAAATCGATTATGTTTCATTTTGTTTCACAATAGTGTAGCTCCCGATTTTGTTTATTTGGTTTGCTTTTAAAAAAAATATAAAGATTTGGAATTTTTTTTTTTTTAGTCATTCTATTTAGCATTCATACTTTGTTTCATATATATTAGATGTTAGTTAGTTTAGATTAGATTTAGGTTTTATTTAGATTTTAGATTTAAATTTATAAAAAAAAAAATAATAATATAAAAAAAAAAACAAAAAAGGCGTTTCTTTTAATTTAGTTTAGATTTTAGTATTATTTTAGATTTAAAGTTTCATTTATTTAGTCTTTAGTTAGCTCAATTTTGTTTTATTCAAAAATAATAATAATAATTCTAATAATATATTTGAAAATTTTTTACCAGTTTTAGTCTTGGCTCACGGATTTGTCATGTTTGCAATATATCTTTTTCTCCTGAGGCTAAAATTTTGATCATTTTCATGTGGTTAAATATGCTTGAATGATCATTTAAAGATTAGCTATATGAATGCGATCTCTGGTTAGCATTTAAAATTACATGGTTATTTAAAGCACTTAATTTTTCGAATTTTAATTGCCCGAATATCGTTAAGCCATTGAGCATTTATCGATTATCTCGCATTTGGCAAAAGTTAACCTTTGTTTGAGTTATTTGATGGTAAATGATTGTTAATGAGCTCATATTTCTGCAAGCATTTGATAAATAATCATCAATCAATAACTCCATAAGGCACTAGTCTATTAACTTAATAAAATCAAATAAGTGCTTGTTTTCCCTCGTGTCTCCCAACCCAACTGGTCCACAGTTGGTCATCCATTGTCCCATAGGGTCTACCCCCCTTAGCCACGGGAGACAGACTTAAACGGAGAGATCGGGGATGAGGGTGACAGCCCCCGGTCTGAGCGTTGTCGTGACAATTTGTGCGACAACAAAATGAATAATGGAAATGAAAACAATGGATCTCCCCTTGTTTGCTTGATGGAAAATGGTCACAACATCATCTTTAGTAATGTTATCAAAAGTGGACCAAAATATTGGTTGACCAAAAAATACAATAAATATTCAAATTTTGAAAAGAACATATAATTCATTTGCATCCATATGAATCCAAATTATTGACACAAACATGAAAATTTCCTCATGTATATAGAAAGGGTGCATATAACCAAAATAACACTGAGTGCAACCCATCTTTGAATCAAAATAGATCAAAAAAGAGGCTCTAAATGGCCTCTAGAGTCCAAAAAAATCATGCTCGGACAAATAGCCAAATAACATCAAAATCATTGCCTATATTGGGATACTACTCATCAAGAACACTCTTTAACATTTAAAATAAGATAGAAAAAGCTTAACATGCCTAATCAATGATTGTGCTTGAGTGAAGTGTACATTCTTACTAGGGTCATGAAGGAGGAGTTCAATAGTCAATGCCACCAACATTGAGGTACATAGAGGGCTTGGTGCTCTTGATTAAATGTCAGTTCCATACCCTCATACATCGTAGAATCCAGTAGAAACTTTGGAATCCTACCAATCATGAAATCCTGAAAACTATTAACACTGTTGAATTTTGAATGGGATCTAAAATTCTACTTTCTCCATATGAAATCCAATGAGTTTGGAAACACTCTAAAACATCCTAAAACAATTAACAATAATGTTAAAAACTATGTTGCCAGGAAACATGGGTTCAGGGACGGGGATGACATTTTTTGAAACAAGGTGCGTGGGTTCGTCGGGTAAATAATAATATTATATTTTAATAATTAATATTTATAATTATTAATTAATAATATATATGAAATTTGAATTTTTATATTTTTCAACTTTAAACAAGAAAACTTTAATCATTTAAATATGCACTTCATTAAATATTCAACATTCACATTGAAATTTCAAAATTTATCACCAAAAAATTGTTCAGTGTTTACATATTAATAAGAATCATGAATCATGATATATGTCCAATGTCATACTACATTCAAAATTTTCCTTGAAGCATCTCCAAACATGAACTAGAAAATTTTAAAATACAAAAATAAAAATATCTAAATCCTAATGAACAATGGCTTCCTCAAGCCATGTCATCAACATCATGTCACCAACATCACTTAGATCTTCGGCTAGCATTCTCTCCAAGTAGGAATCACTCTCATCTTGAGGCTCTTGTTCATCCATAGCAATTGGAGGTAGCTCAATAAGGCCATCTGGTTGTATCTCTTCTTCCACACACATAACATCATTTATGTGTTGGTCTCGTCTCTTGAAAGGACCCTCCTTGTACCTCGGGTCTTTTTGAGATATGAGATGAAATGTGCTATGAATGTATACAAGTTCTCTGCCTTCTTTGAGCCCAACCTATTTCTCTTTACTAAATGAATAAAGGCATAAGTACTCAAATTCCTCTCACAAGATTAAAAACTAGCTACCTGAAATATTAGGGGAAGCCTGTTTAAATTAATTAAAAAATTTAAAAATAGAAACTAAACTAAAAATAAAAATTTAAAATTTAAAAATTAAAATTAATTTCCTATATTTAATTGAGAATTTTTCAAATTTTGAATAAGATGAGGAACTCCAAACTAGCTACCTATCCAAGTAACCGTATGGAAAATTGATGCAACTCAGGAGCATCAACACCATGAAGCCACCACCAATCAATTGGATCATTTTTCTTGCGTCTATCTACCAAAGATGCATGTGAACCAAAGACACCTCGGCCACATGAAATGGGTAAATCGGAACAGCTCAACCAAAACCAAAAATGAAATTCGATCGCTGTGGGTTAGTAAAAATTTTAGGTTTACATTTGAAGTTTTTGACATTTGTTAATAATAAATATCATATTATTAATTTAAAATTTTATTTTTTAAATTTCAATAAAAAAATTTACTTGAAAATTAAATTTTAATAGAATTTTTTTCTGAAGAACCCAAAGAACTCAAACCGAAGAACTTGTTGACCACTAGAGTGGTACCTAATGATTATATGAAGACTCCATGCCCAAGGATGATCCAAAGAACACTTGTACCATCAGATATCATCAGTCAACAGAGTTTTTTAACTCTACTTCTATATTCTCATCATATTTCTTGTACTCATATTCCATACTCTACAGGGAATTGTAATAAGTGATACTAGTAATGATGAGTTTTGAGTTTGTAACAGGCCTAGGATGTTGGGACTCGATCAGCAAATGAGTACGCCTTGGAGTGTTTTTTTTATCTGGTTAATTATCCCTTCTTTTTCAGAAGCAGATAATCTTCTAGGTTTTTTCACTCACGTTTTACCCTAAAGCCGGGGTGACTGTTTGAAGGTTGAGCCCCTGACATATCTTAGTGTCTTGAGTCAATGTATATTACCGTACTAAATCACACAAAAAAAATTGTGGAATTTGGTTAGGTCTGGGTAGTCATTTTTTAATTTTTTAGATTTCTCGTAGATCAAAAATTGCAAATAAAATTGTATTTAAATTGTAATAAGTGTAGTCTAGAAAAATTGTATGGGGTATGAGTAATCAAAATTACAGCTCTCACCCTCACCTTTCTTCTATAACACACTTTGAGGGGTTAATAATGTGTTTTGGACCCTCAAAACCCACTTTTCCTAAGTTTAGTGGAAAATCTGGCAATTAATTAAGCCAAAAATTAAATAAATGGAAAAAAATAAATATCCACGCATGCTAAATGTTGTGGAAATGAGGTGGAAAATTATGGGGGAATTAAAGTGAAGTCTCAAGGTGATGTGAACTCCTAAAATCAAGGAAAGAACATGTGCTCAAATGAAATCGAATTTCTGGCGTTAAATGAAAAACTGCTTGGAAATTCGAATTTGTGATGTTAATGCACAATTGGGAGGATTTGAAAGAATATTTGGTGGATATTTTTGTGGGAAATTGTCTCCACATGGATTACCACCCATATACACTTGTCATTCCCCCATAAAATTCGAATTTGGCACATAAGGGAAGAAGAAAACGATGTCCACTTGCCAGAATTCGATTTTTGCACTTGACATTGGAGCTCCATTCAACAAATTCAAATTTTTTTTTGGGATTGTCACCTCATGCCACTTGTTTAATCACTTCTACGTTGGGATTTACTCCAATGCCATTTGTCATTGTCATTATTCATTGGGATTTGCTCCCAACTCTCTATATAATAGAGCCATGGGCTCTCACATTGTAAGAATATTGTTACTAGCTATTGTGCTTGCGGAAGCATTGCTGCCTTGTACACTTTCAGAAATACCAATAAAGACTATGGGGTTTCATTCATGAGGTGTTCCTCCTTTTTGAGTGCGATGAATTGTTGAGCATTGGTATAATTCTTTTTACTCATGCTTTGATCTAATTTGCTTCATATGCTCTTGTAGATTTGTTAATGTAAAGCTATCTTGCATTGACATTTGATTTAGAAGTATGCTCTAGGTATAAAATGCTCTAGTTGGTTTTAAATAAATCTCTAGAGTTTCTTATCATTGTTTATTGTTAAATCTATATGGAACTAATTCTTTATTGAAGTTTTGTAGAGGGAACATCTTGTTGGGATTACAGAATCAAGCGTGAGGGTAAGTCTTTGGAGAGACCAACCCACTCTTGATACATTCTTAAAGGAGCTCTCACTTGTTCTTTGAAACTTCATAGTCTTATCTTACAAAGTGGTTTTGCAGGGATTTCGGCACATAGCTTGTGCACAAGCCGAAAACTTCTAAATTTAAATCTCTTTTAAAAAAACATTGTACTTCATTTCTTTCATTTGCTATCTAAGAGCTTGAAGATGGCTAAGCAAAGACGAGAGTTTACTCTTACTCTTTAGCTTAGCCTTTTGTAAAGTATAATTGTACATGTACATTTTATCTTGTTGACTTTTCCATTAATACTTAACTTATTTTGCAGCCATTGTTTGGATTGTTTTCTAACTCTTGTGTGGCAGATTTTGAAGAGCAACTTCCCGCAACATCTAACAAGTGTTTGCAGGACTTTTGGCAAGTGTTGGGGGTTTGATTTCCAAGGATGTCATGAGCCCTTTTGAGGCTTATTTTGGCCAAGTCGAGTTCACTAGAGGGCTGCCCATTTTCCTCTTTAAGCCGTGGGCATTTGGAGGAAACTCACACCTTGTTTCCCTTGCATAAGTTTTGTGATATCTTGTCACTACTTTCTCAAGAAAAGAGGTCTAGTGTCCAAGTTTAAAGCAATTATTGTGAGGACTCTCCTTGAAGTATAGTTGAAAACTTTGAAGGGCCCTCTTCTCATTGTAATATTAATAAAAAATCTAGCATGCTTGTGGGAGCTTGGGATTTCTCTCATGGTATCCTATCTCCCCATTTTGAGGGAGGCTTCTCTTGGGTGGATTGACATTTGCATGTTTTAAGCTTTCATACATCATTCACTTACATGCATGTTTTAATTGGGAATTAACACAACCTCACTATCACATTTCATTAAGTTAAAGTTTGTTACAATTTTATTTGAGCTTTGCATTTTCTTTCTTATTGTTGCTTTGAGCTACAACCTTACACTTTACTTTGGGCAATTCATCTTTTACATGCAAGCATTTTATATTCTTAACAAACTTTGATTCGTTTCCATTTACCTTGGTAAATCGTTTCATAGCACTTGAATACATGCTTCAATTTTATGCTACATTGTTATCTTTAATATTGGAGCAATTTATTGTCATTGTCTATTTGAAACAAATTTTACTTTGAAGCAAATTACTTGTATCATTTTAATTCATTGATGAAACACATGCAACACTTGTAAGCTAATTTTATTCCTCCAATTGAAGTTATAATTGCAACTTATGTTGAACACTATTTCATTTTCAAGCATTGCAAATCAATCTCTTTGAAGCATTTGCATGTATCATTATTTTAATTTGGGAAATTAACACAATTTGCATTTCATCTAGGCATTTTAGTGTAGGAAGGCCACAAGCCTCATTAAAATTTTACCTTCAACATAAGTTGGCTGAAATAGACATCTTAGGGATCCTCTACTCCTCTATTGACTCCTCATTGTGAGATCCATATCATTGGACGAGGGTGAGGCTTGAGGATTGAAGAGTTAAATTGCAATATTGTTGTAGAGCTAATTAATAAAATTAACCAAGAGCACTTTCCATTACATTTACTTTACTTGTCTCTTGATGGTTTGAGTTTTCATATGCAAAGTCTATTCCAAAAGCAAGTATTGCAATTATTTCAAACAAGTGTTTTCTTTTCATGTTTCAAGTCTAATTGCATATTAATGTCTTGGTTTAGCACTTTCTTTCTTTTACATTTCCAAGTTACTTATTAATTTTTGGGTTTTGGCAAAATATGTTTCACATGTTTTGATTTATAAAGTTGATTATCTCAAAAACATTTTGTATCTTACATATCTTGTGCTAACAATTCTTATTTACATTTCAGGGTTACTTTGTATTCTCTTTTGAGAGCATTGCATTTTACTTTGAGCAAATATATCTTTAAATTGTTGAGCAAATTCCTTATAAGGCACTAGTTTTATGGTTTTTAATCATATTAGATTGCCATTGTTATTTCAAGTTGCTCACTTCATATTTGCCCATAAATCCTTAAAAGTAATCCATTTTCATTATAACACTCTCCTAGAAACTCACATCTTTTAACATAACTTTTCATTAGGGACCACCCCCCTCAGCTAACCTAGGAAATAGTTCAAACAGAGAGAGACGGGATTAGTGTGACAACCCCTTCTCTGAGTTCCCTGCCACCAACCACACTTTGTGGGGTTGAAGGCTTTTTCTCACTGACTTGTAGGTAGGTGTAGGCGGCAGGGTCAATAGAACCCAAAGAACCCGTTAAAGGAAAAGAACCCAATTTCTTTTTTGGAGAACATGGTTCTTCGTAGAAGAACCCAGTTCTTATGGGTTCTTCTGAGAAAAACCCGTACCCGAATCCGGTACTTAGGGACGGGAACCTGGGTTGGGTTCAAGAACCCCACCCCTAGCTTCGGGAACCCGTGCAACATAGGTTAAAAATTTAAGAATTCAATATTTACCATTATCTACCAAGGTATGTATCTCATGAGATGAATCATGGGAAATGAAAACAATAGGTTTCCCTTTGTTTGTTTGATGGAAAATAGTCACATTATCCTCACTGCTCAATCCCCTAAATTATTTTTTAAAAATGAGGGTTAAAAAAGCAAAAAATTGGTTATAAGGTGAAATTGACACAGACAGGGTGACAATGTCCAAATTATCACAATAATTACCTAAATTCTCGTGATAATTACTGCCGATTTTATTGCTGAGGCTGACTTTGGCTATATTATCACAATAACTCTGATATTATCACGATAAGTGCAACACTGGTTAAATCTCTCTGTCCAATCTAGGAGTCAGGAAGTTGTGTCTTGAGTCAAATGGGAGTCAAGTTGAATCAAACCAAATTATAAGGTCAAATTGAAATTGACTGATTTGAATCTATTATTTGTTCCTAAGTTGTGGTTTTCAAGTTTTTCACCACTGCGATTTTAATTTATTAGCTTTTTATAATACATTAAGTTAACCCGTGCATTCACATTTGAGTTCATGATTTCACTAGAAGAGTTTTGCCCAGAAAAAGGTTGACATTGAGAGGAAAAGCCAGTAATAAGGACTTTAATTCTAGCAGGTGGCATACTTGGCCAAGTTTTGAGGGTCAACATCTTGTTTGGTGAGCTAAGAAAAGAATATTCAAAGGATTGAATGAATATAAGAACCGATGTTACAATGCTGAATAACCCTACAGTGTTTCTGAATCCTTTTCAGTTTGAGATATGGTATGAGTGCCTCACCCCTCTCGAAGATGATTTGAAATGGAAGTTGATATATGTGGGATCTGCATCTTCAGAGAGTCAACGCTCAATTCTTTTGCAAATACATTCAAACTTAAGCCAAGTGCAAAGAGTTTTACTCCGTGACAAAGTGGTCTATGAATATCACTTCTGGGAGGAAAAGCAACAGACACATCTTCAGAGGTTTGACACAGAAATGATCTTTAGTTCCCATTAACTGATGAAGATGTTGACTAATTATTACAAAGAGGGTGTATCATGTCTCTCTTATGATAAAGGTAGCAGTCCTTGAAGAAACCAGAGATGCTAAATTTCTATTGTGGTAAACATTGGTTTTCCTTAATTTCTGTAAAGCAGCTTGGAAAATAAGTCTCAAAAGAAGATTCATGATCTTATTGTGTTCTATTTATATTTGGTAGAAAATCAAACAAATTTGAAGAATTTGAACCAATAAATATTGGCAAATGCATGCTTCAACACATCAACACTAACATATTAACAGCGAACCAACAAAAGGGTCTGTTGACTTACTGCAATCAGACGAGCACAAAGCCAAATTCGTTTTGGTGAAGGGAAAGGATACAAGAGTCGACCAACACAATATGCAGCCACTGCCGAGAAATGCAGAAACAAACTCAATGGCTGTGGATTCAGACCAGACAGCAATGCCACAGGTCCACTGGAAAACACACCTCCTAATCTCACAAACTCAAATAAAGCATGGCGCATCTCTTTCATCGCCTGATCAGATGAAGCACAAAAAACTTTATACAAAGAATCTGCCAAAAAATTTATCGTTGATGCAAGAGGCTGCATATAATAAATAAAGCCAGCCTTGATTAGTATCAAGTATTTGAAGAACAAAATATTAACACCACAAATTAAACTGAAACATCATAGAAACTTCTGAGTAGCTCAGAGTCTGACAAAAAACTACAAACAGTAATGTTCACAAGATGAACTGGTAGTGATTCCATTTGGCCAAATTTTTCCACTTATTCCTTTTATAAGAAAAATTCGATTATGCACAAGTATACATACCTTACGCAGTATGTAGAAGGCTTCCATATATTCACAAAGGGAAGATGCATCATGAAGGTTATGGAGAGGTTTAAGAAGCCTCTCAAGAACAGCAATGTCAGACAATGCAACAGTCATTCCACCACCAGTTAATGGATGCCGCATATTAAAGGCATCCCCTAAAAGCAGAGCTCCAGGACTAGGCAACGGTGAGGCGGGCATACTCTTGTTTGGCATGGTCCGTATATTTCCCTTTTCAACAGCAGCTAAAAAGGGTACTTGTAGCTGCTTTGGAAGCTGATACATTCCAGAAAAGAATGAGATGATATTCATATTATTCCTACTACAGTACATATCTTCCTTAAAACACTTATTATTGACTCGTCTAATCACCTTTAAGATGGAAATACAAATAGATTGGTTTAACTACCAGCCAGGTGTGATTTGATTGTTTTATATATTACCTGAGGGGCGACCACAGTTTGTAAATATTTTGCCATGTCTCCAGTGGCCAGGGATGGAACCTTTTTACCAGGTATATCAACTAAGCAACGCACCTCAGTGCTGCCAATTGGATAGAATAGGATAGGAGAGGGATCTGCTAATATAACATGCCCGTAATTAGGGTATGGAAGGTCGCAGTTTTCCAGCACAAGACCTACAAAATATGAAGGCACATCCACCTGCATAAGAATGGAAGGATTAGTAATGATTATTTCATAGTCCTAGTTTGTTAATAACAAAACAAGATTCTGAAAATTATCTTTTATGACAAGCATTAGTTCCAATGTAAAATAAGCCATGAAGTTGTTTGTGCCTATACATGCTGCATCAAAATAACATGACAATGTTGCATGATACCAGTAAAATATTTTGGTTGGTTCTGATATCCTAAGAAAAATTTCACTAACTAAAATGAAGACTGTGACCTGGAAATAGCAACTACTATCACTTGCTGAGGGGCCTCTTCCAGACTGTACGATAAGAAAAAAACTATTGTATTTTGATTCCCGTTTTCCTCTATTACTTGCAAGATGACTTCTATGTTATCATTCATCGATGTAACCTGAGACTCTCTTCCTTCATGTGCCAGTTCTATTTGTCAGTCTCCATTTAACTATACTATCTACATCGGTGAGAGAAAAGTACAGATATTCCTGTTCTTCACATCAAAATGGAATTTCAGTGTTCTAAGGTTCTACAAGGCATAAATGCATCTATGCAAAAAAACAGCAAATTAAACATTAAAGAAAATATGCAACTCACATCCCTATAACCATCAAAAACAATGATCTTCCATTTCATATATCTTATTGCAGTGCATCAAAGTCACACTTGGGAAAGACTCAGCAAACTGAAGAGTAAGAGTCTGATTCAAACTTGGGAAATATTCTGCTAAAACATGGCATAAAACTTGGGAAACAAAAACATAAATTTACAAATCTTTAAAATTCAGAACAGAAAACTGACTGAGTGTTATAAGTCAAAGTTTTAAACAAGGGGTGTGCATAGGGGAATTTCAATAATTAAGCTACCACACTGCAACATGTAAATTTCTTGCACTGACTTGTTCATAGTCATGATGATCACATCCCACGTTCAAATTTAGTCAGAACATCCATAACAGGTGGCATTTGTTACAGACAAAATAGATTACACTGTCTTTGAAGAAAATGGAACTGCTTTGTCTGTATGTTAAACACATTGGAATTCATCACTTCTGTATGAAAAAACCGGTGGAAGTATCAATCAAAAGTCCAATGCTCTAGAATTTCCCTGACGTACTGCCAGTCAATAGCATCATTAACAATCTATGGAGGGCAACTAACCCAATCTTAATCCTATTATCAATTCAAATAGAATACGCTACAATTGGCTCTAGAGCAATTTTTGGTGTTCCATTCATTGGTAATACAACCCAGGAAACTAACCATCCTACTGCCCTAAAGTGACAACACTCTTTTAAATGTGTTTTTCAGTCTACAACTTGCTACCTAAGTGGATAGTGTTGCACTTCAGGAAAACCCCATAGAAACACACTTAGTTGATGTGACTTGTCGCAGCTTGGACAAGATTATCTTATAAAGTTTGACCTGCTATTCTCCATTCATCAGTTACATTCCTTTGCTCATAAGTCATTTGCAGTGGTGTATCATTTCCTCATGCCCCTGACTTCAAATGTGCTAAATGATATTTCATGTTGCTTCGATTAGTGGTTGGTATGGTTTCATTAGCTAACCTCCTCATCTCAAAATGATGTTAAAGTTTCATCTTGTTGTGTAGATGTCAGCATTAGATGGATTCATTATCACATTCAGCTTAGTAAGGATGTTACCAGGTTACTACTTCTAACCACCAGGATATAATTACTTTTGGATAAGAGTATCATTAAGCTAGGCCACTAGGTACTAGTTGGGATTTAGGTTGGGTAGCTTGAACATATCCCTTCCATACTCAACACTTTCCATTAAACATTTTTCACTTTCTATCCCATTCATAGGAGACATAATCCCCCTAACCTATAGTTAACTTGCCAAAGATCATTCAGAAGAGGGTCGTCAAGGAAGAAAAAAAAGAAAATGCAAGCCTCAAAAAGTCAGTCAAGCCAAATAAAAGGCTAAAGAGGAGAAGAGCAAAATAAACTCAAGAAAAAAATACTATTTCATCATGCCCTCCCCCCTCAAAAGTCCTAAAGGGTAGAATGCCTATCCAAAGAAAGAGGATGTAGAAAAAACAAAATAAAAAATAAGGGGAAGTCTGTGTAGGCTGAAGTAGTAAAAGCTCCCTCTCACAAGACTTTTGTAATATTCCATATGTGAAAAGTTGGAGTTTTCTTGAAATTTTTAACTCAGAAATATTTCAGATAAAATGTCCATTCATAAACAGGACATTACCATGTAAAATTTAACAAAAGAGAACTGCAAATAACAATAATGAGCAGAACGAAATCTCAGCTTTTATTATAATAAGCAACAGGGGTTTACATGCTAATACAACAAAATAGCTGAGATGGAAACTGGCCTCAAGAATCTGCTCCGATGTTGTGTTGGCCCTCCAAAACTAAACTGAAATGTCACTGTTGAGCTCTCCTATGAATTATGGATGAATTCACCAAAGGGAGATGGGTACTCACCCAATCTCACTGAATTACCCGAGGGTTTCTGTCCTGGGGCTACCGATGAAATAGAGAATCGGGTTCTCAACCTCTTATACAAGAAGCAATATCAAATCCAAGGTGTCCTTCCAATGGCCTCCTCCTTTTTATAAATCTGATGAACCCCTCTAGAACCTCCTATTTTATTATTATTATAATCATTGAGCTCATTACCCTCTTTTGTTTCAATTAAAATATTCTTTTTAATGTGGGAAAATGGTAAATTGGCCATCATGCCTCCTGAAGCCACTGAAAATCCCCGCTAACCATCTCATTATGTAGATCTCCTTTCGATTCCAATTACACTAAGGTGTTCCGTCAAGTATTCCTCTCGGACAGCCACCTTAAGCGTAATTAAATGAGTTATGTACAATAATAACCCCATTTTACGAGAATTATCAGAATGCAATGGAATGAGGAGCAAGCTATGCAAAATCAATCCTAATGATGGAGAATGGAAAGTGAACTCCTCCAGAGTCCAGACCCCCCTAGAACATCTCCAAAAGCCCCTAGGCCCACTAATGAGGTAAACATGCACCTGTGACGTGTTTACCTCCAACCCTAAAAGTCCATCATAAACATGCCATAAGGAACACCAGAAAAAGGAACATCACAAATCCTCTCGCCCCAAGATTGCTTGCCCTCAACAATCTAAACTGGTGGACCAATCTAGTGGCCCAATTCAACTGAGACCCAATGCTCGGATCCCACACAAACCACTGAGTGATGTGATGCCTTTGTGTCAACCCTCCATGAATGGGCCCCTCAATGCTCAAATCCTAGACCAACCTCTGACCATTATCAACAAATCCTCCCAAATCCTAATGACACCAAGAATGAGTATCAATGTTGCATGGCTCCCCTTGTGGTATAGCTATGACCGTGAATGTTGCTCCACCAATCGCGTACCAACTCATCACCTCTCTCCAATCTAACCTCTGGAGTAGACCAAGGTCAACCCTACTATGCTGATGTTGTGATGGAATGTTGATTAATGACCAACCTATGCTTTGTTGCCAACTGGCCCATGTAGTGTCACCTATCTCTAAGGGCCTTTGTTGTACCACACTCTCGACTAAGAATGACACTCCATCAGTAGGATACCAACTCATGATCTCCCGCCAATCTATCCCGAATGTGTAGGCACCTGTATATGGAACAAGTCCCCTATGTTGCACCATGCCCATCTCATACAACTCTGTCCGGCCAATTAACAATATCCATCAATAAAATCCTGTCTCTCTCCCTATAATGGGTACACGTGGCCAAACTGTACTGCACGCCAAATCTATGTGCTCCTTGAGAGGGCTAATCCCTGAGAGTACTGTAGCTCTGCCAGCCACTTGTTCATCTATCGGGACCTCACCAATGGGTTGGCCCAAAGATGGATGAACCACCATCTCCAAAATATCCTCCCTCGTCTGACTAAAAACTCCATGCTCCTCTCTACCAACCCCCCTGCCAAACTAACCTGTCAGTCTCCAACACCTCCAAACGACAAGTGTCTGCAAGTACTACAACCCTAATGGCTATCTGTGCATCTGTCTACTCCTCATCAATCATTGGTCCAAAAGATGGCTTCTCATCCTCCTCTATCATGGGCTCAACATGAACCCCTAACTGGCTCTCCACATTATGCATATCGGCCCCCTCAGCTGACTCCTGCTCCTCTATGTGCTCTCCATGCTGAATCATAAGTCGCTCACCTGGCAAGTCTGCTCCCAAGACAATATGCTGCTCTTCGCACTCCATCTCACATGAATGCATACCTAGGCTGCTCCCAACATACCCACATGACGGATCATTCTCCTCAAGGGTATCCTCATATGAAATCATGGACTCAACCATAAAAGCATAATCATCACCCTAAAAGTTGGAAGGGATCTACTCCTGCCCTACCCCTGTCATCTCCGCATCACTCAAGCATGAGTGGTCAGGTCCCCAAGGTTCCTTGCAAATGAAGTAAAGACCCTTCATCCTAAGCTCATTCCTGCTACATTGTTGGTCAACATAAATCCACTGCAACTCCTCCTGGTTCAACCGTCTCCTGAACAATTCAATGTTCTGTTCAATTAACCTTTTGGCTAGTTCATAAGCAGCAAGTGAAACCAACTATTCCTCCCTCCAAATGGCAGCAACTTAGACTACAACCTCCTGCAAATGGCATCATGGCCTCCCATACATGAGGACAAAATGGACTGCATATGTGTTATGATTGTATCAAGAGGATGTTTCCTAATGTTGAAGAAGCATTGGAACATTTGCAGGATCAAATCTTCACACTCTAGGTCAAACATGAGGTCATAAGATCTAACCAAGGTCATGTATTCTAGAATCTCTAACCTCTTCCCAAAGGTAGGGCCCTCATTGTGATCCAAAGCCTGAAAGGTCTCCACAATCAGCCTAAAGACTCTCCTCATAATGTCATCACTATAAGGAGGTATAGTTGTGGTCAGCATCATGATACTACTGAGACAAGAGACAACTGGAAGTTTGACCCCAACATAAGGATGCTTCAAATACTTATGTTGTACCAAGAGAAACATGGATGGTTTTAGAGCCCAAATCAAGCTCTTCCCATCTAACTGATGCACCTTGGAGAGGAGTGAAGCAATTTCTTCTAGTTTGAGAAGGGCTTTGGGTGTAACCCCCATGCATCTCAAATCTGTCCCAAGTGTAAATATTTTGTATCCCAACTCATGTTCTTTCTTTGGCTGCTCTTACTGTAGCATAAAAAGTATTTCCTTGGAAAGGGATCTATTGATTGCTACTGCTAGTTTATTAAGGGAATTTATGAAGTGTTCATCCATGTTTGAGTTTACAACACAATGACACTTTAATCTTTGGGTCTAGTTGTTTGTTTCTTGGTGAGACATTTTTTTTTAGATAGTTTAAGTGCACACTGATGTAGGAAAAATTGTTCTTGGTTCAATTATGATGTTGTCAGCCATTCACTAATCCACTTAAAAGAGAAATAACAGTGACACTATGAAATAGATGAACTTGGTAAATGTATTCAGCAATAACTCCAATAATTCTTGAATAGCCCAGCTCCAGAGTCACAATCTTCAGAACATAATCTTCAGCAGGATATTCTAGTTAATGGATTTGGTTATCAGTGGATCACTTTTGACCTGTAGGGGAACTGATCTCAAGGCACTGGAATCTTTAGCAAGTAACATCTATAAAACAATAAACTATCAATTGCACTTGGCACAACAACTCTGCTCCAATATGTAATTAAATGATATTTTGGTTTTCTACAGGTGATACCAGCGACTCTGACTCACTATTCCACAATTGACCCACTACTGTCTGAAAATTTGGTTCCTGTTTTAACTGACTCAACCAATCAACAATATACTGCCTGACAAAGCAATGTTATACATGACAGTTGATAAAGGTTATGTGGTACCAGTAACTCGATGTTTTTGACTAATAATGAACAATGCCCAGAATTCATACGATAATGGCATAAGTCTGCAGACACTTTATGGATTACGCGACCACATATAGATGGACCTCTACAAACCTTATCTTTGCAATAAACACCATTCTCTCTTTCCAGCAGTCGTTCCAGGTGTCCAATACGCCACGCAACTCAGGAATAAAGGCCGTGGGGATTGATATGTTGTACAACAAAGGAAAATTCCAGTCGTAGGTTCGAATTAGCTAGGAAAACCCCTTCATCTTCCAGACTTGCCTCAACTACTTAATCTCGGACTTCATGTACTGGTGATTCGACCCCTTATTCTAGAGTGATAAGAATCATCGTCCGAAAAATGAACCGATCTTTCTAATGAAGAATTAATTCTGGCTACTCAGTTGTTGGTACTAGATTTTTCTGAATGTTCCAAGAGAATTCATGCCCGCCACTTTTTTTTTACTGCTCTCCCTTTGCCTAGCAATGTGACTCAATGATCCATTGTGGTTCCAGACAATGTGATCCCTGATTTGATACACAATTCAACTAGGTCATTTGCCTGGATCGCACCTCAATTCGATGCTTCGCGGCCCAAATCAGCGCCAATCCAACCACCGAGAAATTATTCCCTCTACGAAAATTTAGTCCTGCAGTTTAACTTAGTCAACAACATGCATTGGTAGCATTGTTTGTTTTGATTGATTTCATCGCTCACATCTACACACTTAATTCGCATATGCATCTAACTATTCAGCGTCCTAATTGTTCGACATCCACTCACGTCGACCTTAGGATCGTTTCCATGCAGTGGTAACAAATGTTTGAGGATGTGCTCTCGGTTGATTTCATCAAGCTTATATGCAACCGCAGCACATCTCACATCAACAAAATATGAAACAAGAGGATCTTTGCCAGGACATCTAAGCTCACTTCTGCTAGTTGAAATTCTTTGAGACCAATGAATGGACGGAGAATGTGTGCAACATGGCGCCTTCACTATGATAACATGATTCAACCCCCGCTACATGCTCGGATCTCCTTCATGGCTTGGCTCTCGATCTGTCACCAGCGAGTCTCCGTGGCTCTTCCTCGTGCGATCCACTAGGTTTCCATGTTGAGGCTTGCAACAACTGTCACAGGACTTTTAGCTAACCTGCGGTTCAATCACAACCTTTGACTCAATGTGGGCATCTCTCTTAAAAGGTGACTCGATCCCATAATAGTCGGCCTGTAAAGATGAAGCTCTTGGCTTTGCAAATATATCTCTGCCTACAAATAATACCATTGTTACCAAAAGGAGATATGCCCCTCCAACATTCCTCCAACCACGTCGTCACTGAATCGTCCAATGCGCAACCGACAATTCCGTGCTATCATTTACACTACAGGATAATAGATTCTAGTGCACCAACAAAGGAATGATGAAAAATTTGCCTCTATTATATCTACGGCCTTGTAATACATATTTTCTTTCCACCTTCTAAAATTTGGCCAATGTTTTCCCTTTACATATAATTTACCTTACGGCTCCACTCAAAATTTGATTGGGCCCTTTAAAATTCACCCTCATCGAGGAATAATAGCCATTTTGTTGATTTCTTAATGAAGACGCAACAATTTTGGCTCCTTTGACAAAATTAAACCCTTGGACAATCTATAGTTGGAATTGAAACCCTCAGGTTGGCAAAAAAACTAGCTCTGATACCACTGTAATATTCCAAATGCAAAAATTTGGAGTTTTCTTGAAATTTTTAACTCAAAAATATTTCAAATAAAATTTCCATTCATAAACAGAAGATTGCCATGTAAATTTTAACAACATAGAACTGCAAATAACAATAATGAGCAGAAGGAAATCCTAGCTTTTATTATAATAAGCAATTGGGGTTTACATGTTGATACAACAAAATAGTTGAGATGGAAACTGGCCTCAAGAATCTACGCCAATGTTGTGCTGGCCCACCAAAACTAAACTGAAATGTCACTATTGAGCTCTCTTGTGAATTCTGGATGAATTCACCAAGGGAAGATGGGTACTCGCCCAATCTCACTGAATCACCCGAGGGTTTCCATCCTGAGGCTACCAAAAAGTAGAGAACCGAGTTTTCAACCTCTCATACAAGAAGCAATATCAAATCCAAGATGTCCTTCCAATGGCCTCCTCCTTTTTATAAATCTGATGGAACCCTCTAGAACCTCCTATTTTATTATTATTTCAATCATTGAGCTCATTTCCATCTTTTGTTTCAATTAAAATATTCTTTTTAATGTGGGAAAATGGTAAATTGGCCATCATGCCTCCTCAAGCCACTGAAAATCCCCGCTAACCATCCCATCCTATAGATCTTCTCATTCCGGTTCCAAAGAGCTATTACAATAAGGTGTTATGTCAAGTATTCTCGAAAAGGCACCTTAAGCATAATTAAATGAGTTATGCACAATAATAACCCCGTTTTAGGGGAATTATCAGAATGCAATGGAACAAGGAACGAGTTGTGTAGAATCAATCTTGATGATGGAGAATGGCAAGTGAATTGCTCCACACCCCCCTAAAACATCTTCAAAATCCCCTGGGCCCACTGATGAGGTAAACCTACACCTGTGATACAATTAGACTCCTGTGGAGATGAATCCTTGCTCGCATGGGCTTCCCCTAATCTTCTCCTACTGACCATCCCTCCATGCTGGTGAAGTCCACCTCACCAACAATGAATCAGTAAAATCCAATGGAAGGTTGGAATGATCTCCCCCTGTTGAACCCAGCTCAACTCTAAGGGTAGCCAGACTGTCAAGTATTGTGATGCTAGGGTCCCATGTCCATCGCGGAAAGAAATTGTCCTGTTGACCCTACGACACTCTAGTCATGATTGACTGCCTAAAATGCTCGTACCAGAGACTCCGCTCCCGTAACTCTCAGCCATATTATATGTGATGATCGAGGCTAGTCCCAACCTACCAAAGCGACTCAATAATGCTAGCACCTATCACTCCATGGTTGGCCCCAATCCTGAGCAATAATCTGCCTCGCCATATGATGGAGACGTCGATGATCCCCCATGTGTTAGCCTGAGAATGAACTAGATCGCTTGTTATCCTAACTGTGCTTACTAAGAAGTACAGTGTCCCACCAATCCACTAGATCCCATAGTCATATTGGAGGCCCGCAACTCCCAATCCTCACTGCCTACTGTTGTGATATGCTGCTAAATGTTGGGACCCCTTTGTGGCTCGTCTCCGACTCATGTATGTATCCAATAGGTGGGCACCAAGCATCAACAATTTGTTCTGTGAATGACCAACTTCTTTGCTCCTGCCAAATCACACAACAAGATATGTTATCCCAACTCTTGATAATGTGCCCGAGTACTACCGAGAGCCTAGGCATCCTCCTGCCAAAAATGACTACCATCCCCTATACCTCATGCTCACCTAACGCCTTGAGTTGTCTTGCTGGAAGTGCACCATGCAGTTCCCTCTCAATCACCTCTCTAAGTGTGAACTCAAGGGTGGACCATATGCTACCTTTGCAGCCAACCACATTCTACTCAAGCCTGTATCTTTCAGCTCGTGCCCTGACCAAATGCCACCACTGAAAAGTCTCTCTCCGGATACTTTGTGTCCCAACTAACTATCTCAAGTGAGCCTCCCGCATCCTGCTACTCACAATGAAGGCAACAAGGGACAACATCCAACTCCTTTGTGCCTGCAAACAATGTGGAAGTAAGGCAGGCGCTCGAGTCCCCATGGATATCATCAAATGGTGTTCATCTGCGTCCTCATCAATCCTGGGTGAACAACACCCAATGGCATGCCTATCATCCCCATTAGGCAGTCTCCCTAGAGGTAACACCCCAACATCCCCATGGGCAGCATCGCACATCACTACATATGGCCAAGCACCCTTGCGGTCCCTTGCATACAAACATGTATCTTTGTGCCCCTCAACACACGACTACACCTAGTTGCACCCCTTTGTGCACTGGTGGATACCACCACCTACTGTTGCACCGTCCTAACTCATAAGGCATCACACCCATGCCAATATATCTAACACTCTGCTAATGTACCCACCATGATGGATGACAAATCTCCTCACCTATCCTGGTAGACCTGAGCGACTTAACTACATACATGCTAGAGGGAATATCGTTGTTGTGTCGATCATCAATGGTTCATGTGCCCAAATCATCAATGGCAGAGGATCATCTCCATACAGTGGCCTATTCGATGGCCTGTCGATGCCACCTCCTCTGACAAGCTCCTACTAGAGTGTGTTCGTCATCTTGTGAATTCATGCACGACCAACACCCCAAACAACTCGCAGAGAATTTCTGCTCCCCTATCAATCCCATTCGTCACTAATGCTTATGGAGATCCAAAAGTGTGTGGATGTCAATCTCTAAAACCGTCACACCACCAATACCCTCACTAGCCAAATCCATGAGGTGGAGGTGAATTCCACCTGGATCCCAACATCTGTCATCCTGCATCTCGAGTACAAGGCAAGAAGCCCCACCTAGATCCCAATGCCAACCTAGGCCTCCAATATCCCCAATGTTTTGGAGCTCTTGTTGGGCTTCACTCCCGACTACGACCATCTCCATAAATTCAGTCCACTCCACCGAGTAACAACTCAGAATCTCTGGCCATCCAACCCCAAGGGCAGGATCGAATGCACATGTACCAAAACGTGCAACAACCTCATCATGTGAATGTTGCACCCTGCACAACTCATGTCGCATCCTCTCACTATCCTGGTCAACACATGAGATCTTACTAGGTAACTCTACCTCTCCCTCTCGAACGTGCAGAGGCAACCCATTAGTGCTACGAGCCCATCTATTTATGGCTTAAGAGCGTTGTTGTGGCACTCCAACGTACAACCCTCTAACTGCATCGTTAGGGACATCAATCGTTCCCCAATGTGAGTCAACTTGGCCACTGACACGGCACAGACCGCTCTCATCCCCTCCATCTCCTCATTCTGCTGCAGAATGGCCTCTCGGACTGACACGACCATCTTTTTGAATGTTAGAAGGTCGGCCTAGAGCTATTGAAACTGTTGTGGGCGATTATCATCTGTAAACTCGGTCACAACTCTCGATACCTTTGTGTCTCCAGGCACCTCATTGATGGTGCCTCGTAACTCTAGATCTGACTAGGTCACTCTACCTCTCCCTCTCCAACGTGCAGAGGCAACCCATTAGCGCTACAAGCCCCATCTATGTATGGCTAAAGAGGGTTGTTGTGGCACTCCAACGTACAACCCTCTAGCTACATCGTTAGGGACATCAATCATTCCCCGACGTGAGTCAACTTGGCCATTGACTTGGCACAGACCGCTCTCATCCCCTCCAGCTCCTCATTCTACTGCAGAATGGCCTCTCGAATTGACAATACCATCTTTTTCAATGTTAGAAGGTCGGCCAAGAGCTATTGAAACTGTTGTGGGCGATTATCATCTGTAAACTCGGTCACAACTCTAGATACCTTTGTGTCTCCAGGCACCTCATCAATGGTGGATTTGTCTCCTGGGACCTCATCAACAATGGATCCCTCTGTGTCTCATGGCACCTCATCAACCTGCTATAGGCAGTCATTATCTAGAAACTTTGTCACAGCTCTAAGTGCCTCATCAACAAATACCTCCTCAACAGATGGCCCTACGTGTGTATGCTCAACTGTCTCCACCAAGGTGTCAACCAGAGCTATCAAAGGAATCTCCGACAAGGATGACTCCTGCGTCACTCTAGGTATATCTACGTGCTCCTCCTGCATGACATTAGCCTCATGCTCCATCTCCTCCTCAGGATCCTCATATCTAAAGCCAGGTCTCCACCAACTGAAGCGCCTCTTAGTCTCACCATTTAACTTCCCTCCTCTATATGATGATCGAGTCCCTGATCTATGCTCCTCAAACGAGAGAGCCCTACTGACCCTAGGGTCTAACGCCTCATACTCATCAATCATATCCACGAAGGACCTCATCAAATCTGCAAAGGTGTCTAGTTTCCTCTCCTTGTCTAGTTCATCCAGAAAATGAGGCATGGTAGATCGGTAGTTTCCACCAAGACTCCGAGACAGGGAGACACGGGTGCGGGGAGACGCACAAGGGGGACGTGTGGGAGTACCCTCAAATTTTAGGGAAATTTAGGGGGGGACGGGGGGACGTCGAGGTATATAATTTTTTTAATGTATATATATATATATTTCAAATTCATATTCAATAATGAAAGCATAAATATAATGATACATACACAATTGAATCAAGTAATGAAATACATTGATCCATACTCATCATCCTTACTAATACATACATGATTCATCCATACACCATGAGATTCAATAATGAAATACTTTGATACATATTCATCATTCATTATTCACCATTCTAGAATCTACATTGATTTAAAAATTAAATTCATCATTCATCACTCTAGATTCTAAATTGATTTAAAATTAAAATTGATCATTCATCATTCTAGAATCTAATTAGTACTAAGCAAAATAGACTATAATAGATACTAAAATCTAAAGACTGAAATAGTAAATTGATATAACTAAACTCAAAAACAGTGGAGTGATGAGTCTAAAAGTCACTTTAAAGTACACAGAGGGCTTGGTGCTCTTGATTAAATACTAATTCCATACCCTTGTACATGATAAAATGCAATGGAAACATTGCAATCCATCGAATCCTGAATCCCTGGAAAATTGTCAAGTCTGCTAGATTTTGAGTGAGATCTAAAATTCTACTTTCTCCATATGAAATCCAATGAGGTCGGAACTACTCTCAAACATCCTGAGTCATTTCATAGTAATGTTAAAAATTCAAGTAAAATGATGAAAATGAAAGATAAAGGAGAATGTCACTTTTACTTTAAGAATTTAATATTACCATGAATTGCATAGCATTAGTAGGCAATATGATCAAATACTAGGTTTCCCGTGTCATTAATCATTGTTTACAAGCAAATTTAAGGGGGGACGCATAGCCCATTTTGAGGGGGGACGCCCAGAGATCCCCCTTTTGGGGAGTCGCATCACCCACACTGGGGAAACGTCCCCCCTTGCATCTCCCCACGTCTCCCCAAAAAGGGGACGGGAGGAAATGTTTCCCCAGACGTCCCCCCGTCTCGGGTGCGTGGGGTGCACGCACCCGACCCTAGGGGACGCGTCCCCGTGGAACACTGGTATTGTTCCATTAGACTCTGCGTGCATGTGTGTGGCTTCTTTGTTGGTTATGTATCAACATTCCCATCATTTGTTTCATCCCCTTTAGGACTTGTTGGTTTTTCCTCACCAACTCCTCCATGATCCCCTATGTACCCTTCCCCTTTTGAGCCATTAGAGTGTCCATAAATTCACCAATCACTATACATACGTGTCTAAAACCTCCATGATCTTGCTAGCTTCCCCATAGCTGGCCAAGATCATGCTCTGATACCACTATAATGTTCCAAATAGAAAAATACAGCAGATAATAGAAGCAAGGAACTAGCTACAACTATAGAATTCAAAAATGTGCAAACATACACATTAAACACTGAAATATGAGCAAAACTTTTGAGCCATTATATTAATATGGGTAAATCTAAGTACAACAAATGAGAGTAAAGGAACCTGGGCTTGCTACTGCAAGCTATGAAAAGAACCCAAGTGTGAGTACAATGCTCAAATGCTAGGAAGATTCCCCAACAAGACTGTGCATGCCCAGGAAGAACTACTAGCTGTTGTTAAAAGGAAACTAGAGATACTGCTCTGTAAAGTGCTCAGAATGAGATGAAACAGGGTGAGCAGCCTCGCAAGAACCCCCAAAAAAACTCATAAATATCACACAAACCCAAGTGGTGGAAATGATCCCAGAGTGAACTATGCCCTTTTCCAATAATTTTTGCTACTGGCTATTGGATGGAACTAGGAATTTTTCCCTCATAAGTGCTCAGAAAATTATGCAAAATTAATCCTCGCCTCCTCTCACCAAACCCACAAAAACACATAAAGGGTTTGGGCTAAATCACCGAACCACAGTGACCTCCAACAAGTGTGAATTGCTCAATTTGGCCAGAAAATGAGCCACAATTATGATACTGTTGAATTAGGCCCAAATTCACCGTTGAAAATTTCCTCACGCTCTTCTACAAATTTACCTTCGAAAGCCTAGCGTTTTTCCAACCCCTTGCTCTAAGAATCAACTCTCTCTCAAATACTACACAAGTTGTGTCTAGGAGACTTTGCAAACTGCCAAAATTAACAAATTCGGCACACAAAATAATGTTGATCCCAACCCTGCAAATCCACTACAAAATTGTTGGCATCAATAGAGGAAACCATGTGCAAAATAGTTGGAACTCCAACCCACAATAGTTGATCCTCCAATAAGCAACCCGAACTGCCTCTGCGCCCCAAGAGTGTGCAAAACTAAGTGAATACCAGCAATAAAGCTCTATGGAAATCCTGAATTGGACTCCCCAAATTGTCTTACTAGGGAGACATTCGAAGTTCTTCGAAATGAGGGTGGGATTTCTACTCGGAAATTCCTTGTGCTAAACAGCACAGATTGTCTTGGTTAAGCAGCTCAAGACAACTAATTGTTGAATTATCAAATGACCAAAGATATCAAATGGAGGCCTCCAAGCTCTATTTATAATTGTTGGCCCTCTCTCCCTTGGTGGTCCCCACCTTCCACTAATTCGCACCCCTTCCTCTCTCTCTCTTCTCACTAGTGCGAATTGCCTCTTGGGTCGAATTTTCTCTCCTTGTGGCCCCCACTCTCCACGAAGGCTGTAATTTTCCTCTTTCTTCCTACGTCCCAATGCTGGAAATGTCTCCCTTTTTCCAAAATTGTCTCTAATGCGAAAAATAAAAAAATGGGGTGTAGTGTCCCAAATCAAAATTTTTGGAACAGACACTTCATATAAAACTATCATGCATTTTCCGGAAGATTGCATGTAAAACCCAAATCATAAATCTATAGATTCCACAAAATCTCATTAAAAATCACAACATGAGGAACAATGAGAAATGCAGCAACCAAAATCCAACTTTATTATATATAGATGTATGCCAATACAATTGCTAGGAATGACCCTCTGGTCTCCAAACTGAAACAGAAAAACAATCACTACACCTGTGGATTCTGAATGAATCCACCAAGGGGAGATGGGTGCTCGCCCAATCTCTCTAAATCACCCGAGGGTTTTCGTCTTAGGGCTACCAATGGAGTAGAGAACCGAGTTCTCAACTTGTCATACAAGGAACAATACTCAATCCAAGATGTCCTTTAATGGCCTCCTCCTCCTCTTTTATAGATCTGATGACCCCCTCTAGAATCTCCTATTTATTATTATTTTAATCATGGAGCACTTTTCCCTCTTTTATTTTAATTAAAATATTCTTTTTAATGCGGGAAAAGGGTAAATTGGTCACCATGTCTCCTCAGGTCACTAAAACTCCCATCCAAAAGTCCCATCATGTAGATCTTCTCATTTTGGTTCCAACAAGTTATTACACTGAGGTGTTCCATCAATTAATCTCCCCAGAATGCCACCTCAAGCATAATTAATTAAGTTATGCCCAATAATAATGCTGATTTTTGAAAGTTGTTGGAATGCAACGGAACAAAAGGCAAACTGTGTTGATGATGGAATATGTGAAGAGAATGCCATCAAATCCCATAAAAACTCCTCAAAACTCTCTCGGGACCCCTGATGACATAAACCTGCTCCATTGACCTGGCCATCCCCTATCTTGGAAATCCACCCTAGTTGTACTATGAAGAAGAATAAAAATGGGGACATGACAGTCCTCCCGCCCCAAGATTGCTTTCCCTCAAGCAATCCAAATCTGTGGACCAATCTGGTGACCCAACGCAACTGAGACCCAATGCTAGGATCCCATACGAACCACTGGGTGATGCTCTGCTCCTGTGTCAACCCATCATGGACGGACTCCTTAATGCCCGGATCCCAGCCAATCTCCGACGGAACCTGTCATCAACAAATCCTCCTAGATCCCAATACCACCAAGAAGGAGCATCAATGCTCCACGACTCCTGATGTGTTATAACTCTGGCTGTGAATGTTGCTCCATCCACCGCGTACCAACTCATCACCTCTCTCTAATCCAACCCTTGGCATAGACCAAGGTCATCCCCACTTTGCTAATGCAAGGCTAATGCTATGGAAAAATTGGTGAATTGTCGGTCCACCTCCCACTGCTCACTGAAACATATAGTAACCTCCTCATCCAAGTGTCCCTATTGTACTGAGCCCTGAACTAAGGTTGATACTCCATCAAAAGGATACCAACTCATGATCTCCCACCAATCTAATGTACGGACACCTGTGCAAGGGATATGTCTACTATGTGAAACTAGTCCATGCTCAACTCCTAAGGGTCTACCTGGTCAATCGAAATATGTCCGAGAAAATCTGCCTTCCCCCCTCTAATGGGAAGAAGTGGGCACACTGTGTTGCAAGCCCTATATCTATATACTCTTGGAGAGGGCTTCTCCCTGAAAGTCCTGTAGCTCTGCCAGCTGCATGTGCATCTACACGCACCTCATCAGTGGGTCAGCCCAAAGATGGATGTACCACCATCTCAAACAGCTCCTGTCATCTACTAGCCTCCTGCAAGACTACCCTGTCAATATCCAACATCTCCTGGGGACAAGTGTCTACAGATACTACCTCCCTGGAGGCTGCCTACACATATGTCTGCTCCACTCCAATGGTTGGCCCCAAGGATGTCTTCTCATCCTCCATCATGGGCTCAACATGAGCCACTAGCTGACTCTCCAACATTGGCCCATCCCACACACTGTGTGTGTCATCTGTCTCATGCTCCTCTATGTGCTCCCTATGTTGAATCATCAGTCACTCATCTGCCCCCGGATCTCCTTCGCTCATGGGAACAATCAGCTGCTCGTCATACTCCTCTACCACACATGGATGCACATCTAGGCTACTAACATCAACTCCACATGACTGCTCGTGCTCCTTAGAGGTATCATCTTATGAACCCATGGAATCGTCCAAAGAAGATTCCTCACCCTGAAAGTCAGAAGGAATCTCCTCCTACTCTACCTCTGTCATCTCCCCAGCGTCACTCAAGCATGAGTGGTTAGGTCCCCAAGGTCCCTTGCAAACAAAGAAAGTTCCTTCCTCCTCATCTCATTCCTGCTGCATGATCCCCCAATCCTGAGTTGCTCCTCCCTGGTCAACTGCCCCCTAAACAACCCAATGTTCTGCTCTACCAACCTTTCAGCTAATTCATAAGAAGCAGGTGAGACCAATTGTTCTCTCCTCCAAACAGACAACAATCGAGACTGCAATGTCTGGAAAATGGCATCATGGCCTCTCATACATGATGACAGGATGGACTACATGTGTGTTATGACTGTGTCAGGATGATGTTTCCTAATGCTGAAGAAGCATTAGAACATCTGCAAAATCAAACCATCACACTCTAGATCTAACATGATTTCATATGTCCTAGCCATGGCCATAATTTTCAGAATTTGAAGCTTCTTCCCAAATGTATGACTTGCACTATTGTCTAAGTCCTGAAAAGTCTCTACTATCAGCTTGAAAACTCTCCTCATAATATCATCATTGTAAGGAGCTATGAGGGTGGTGAGTCTCATGATGTTACTGAGACAAGATGTCGTTGGAAGTCTAACCCCTTCACGAGGTTCCTCCAAGAACTTGTGTTGTATGAGAGGAAACATGGCTAGTTTTAGAGCCCAAATTAATTTCTTCCCTTCTAACTGGCTCACTTTGGAAAGGAGTGTATCTAGGTCATCAAGTTTAAAAAAAAAAATCCATCTGACCCTCATGTGCTTCAAATTTGTCCCAAGTGCAAAGATTTTGTGTCCTATTTCCTGCCCCTTCTGCACTTATTTTGGCTGCTCTCTCTGAAGAATGGCATAGACCCCCTTTGAGAAGGGTCTATTGTTTGTTGCTGATAAGTTATCAAGGGAGTTTAGGAAGGCTTGATCCATGTTTTGGCTCAATGAGGACAAGAACATCAAACTGACTTATACAAGACTTGCTGGCAGTCCGAAAGAGGTACATAATAACAACATATGACTAGACCTCTCACCTACAACAAACATCAACTAAGATTGACACTTTGTTCAAATACACAATATGTCAGGACAACAATAGAAGCAACTATTCTAATTTCTGATTTCTGCAATACACAATATAGACGTTACAACAAGGTAAGACTCAATAAATAACAATTCGTTTTCCTGGAACCACATTTTCAATATGACAACCCTTTGATTTCATAGGAATAATGTAAGCGGCCAATCAATATTATGACTTCAATGCACCAATTTTAGCAGCATATAAACCCTTGCAGTTAGCCAAAAAGATACATAGATATGTCTACTGCTGGAGCAAGGTATATACTGACAGTAATACAGAACTTTGTCAATACCATGGACAATAGCATACATACTATACTCAAACCCTCTTAAAAAACTATTCTCATCAAGGCACTGATATAGACACTACAGAACAAGATCATTGTACACCAAAGGACTCAACCATAAATATGACATTTATAAACTCCACCACATATGCTCTGTCAAACAATTGCCTCCAATCCTAGCAATAACATTGTTCAACAGCTACAATGTCATCTCTTGTTAAAATTTAATTGCACTTCCAGTCCACACTACCCGAAGCCATCGATCTTTGCAACAATGCACTAGCAGCCAGCAAATCACTTTCCAGGACTGCCCCAGACTCTACCTTAGCATTGAGCATGCCAGACGTACTATGTCAATGATTGGGCTCAGTTTGCACATGACAACAGTATGGGATTTAACACACATCAACTTACAACATTCCCTCAATCCGACCCCACACAGCTATAGGTGTTATGTAGAATTCACACATCAGTGCAGAACATTCCATATTTCGACCACGATCTTCCTACTGAAACGACGGCTCAACCCTCTACCTCATTTAATCTCTGCGCTCAATGCTTTGTTCAAACTTTCGTATGCCGATGACTACTGCGCTCACAATTGGTTGAATCGCGCACTACACATCATCGCCAACGAACAAGAACTCAGCAAATGCGTCCCTGTGTTGTCCGTCTGTCTCCCCTTATATTTAGCAGCACGCAGTCAAATGTCCTCGGACAATTGCCTTCTTTGTTGAACCGACCCGTCGATTTGATTACACGTTAAAACTTTCACATTGCAAATTAAAAATTTCGACAGAATCTAATTATCTTGAACTTGGTTTAAGCGTGACTTGGTTTTAAGTATGCAAGTGTTCAGCACTTTGGCTTTAAAATCCCGATGACCACCATTATTCTTGTTGCACATGCGGACGTCGATCTAATCCACTTACAACCATTGACATCAAGAATGATAATCCAACCCGGTCATTATCCGATGCAAACTTACGTCTGACTTGACCCACAGTACAGTGACCATATGAGTACAAGTATTGTGGCCTTCGACCTTCATCCAGTGACATGCTCCATTTAATTACCTTGACCGCCTTCGATATTCACTCACCCAACCACTGATTCGGCAAAGATTTTCTTCTTCGAAATGCAGAACGCGCAAGTTGGTAATATGATTCAGCCTCGGTTCCGACAATGAAACCTCTTACAACAATTGGATCTACGGCTTGTACTTTGGGCCTTCCTCACCACATTCTGCAAGCAAATTCAAGGCATACGGGTTCTTTAAAATGCTTGTGGCACCACGACTCTTCAGAATTCGATCAACATTCCAGTCACACACTGAATCTCGATCCAGGTATTGGAGGCTCGATCCCCCTGCTATGCCTAATATTAATTTGGCTGATAGATTATTTGTTTCACACACAGGAAATGCACTCTACGAGGAAATATGCACCAGTATACTTAACTCATGCGCTGCAGTTCTCTGCCTCCTTGGTCTTTGGCATACGCATTACTCTACATACAGCGGATAAAAAGTGTTTTGCCACAACAAACAGACCACAGACTTCTGTCTATGCATGCTCTCTCAAGCACCAGCATAGAGATCTGCATCCAACAATATCAATTCGATCAACTCAAACAGACCACAGACTTCTGTCTATGCATGCTCTCTCAAGCACTAGCATAGAGATCTGCATCCAACAATATCAATTCGATCAACTCCCCAAATCGCTTACTTTAATATTCTTCAGCATGCATCCTTACGCACAAGCATAACTCGTCCTTTGTCAAAGATGCGCACTGCTTCTTACACACTAAATTGCCCATCACAATGTCACGTCATCAATGTGTTTCAAATTGGTCACAGGTATAGACGTTGCAAAGCTCATGCAGATTGACCCATGATTATTCTTCCAGTGACTGATAATTTTGGCAATCCTAGCCGAGCGGCCATGGTGCGTATATCGGCTTCAAATCTATCACTGATATATCCTCACCGGAACGGTCCCTCGTTCTGTGAGATGGGCCCTCAGCTCCTTCGATTCCATATGCCGCTTGAGGTTTTGATACAACCGCTCTTCAACGACTTGTAACATTGGGCGATTTTGTTGGATTCTTATTATGCATCCAACAATTTCTCAGAAATTTTGTCACATAGTTAGTGAGAAAAATTGTCAAGCTCTTTGAATAAGCTTTTATTCTGCAACAGAAACTAGGTCTTTGACTTCTCTCACAAAACCCTCCAACAATAATCGTTGCAACTGGAAATTGAATACCCGCACAATGAGCTGAGATCAAGGCTCTGATACCACTATAATGTCCCACATCAAAAAATTTCGAACAAACACTTCATATAAAACTATCATGCATTTTTCAAAAGATTGCCATGTAAAACCCAAATAATAAATCTATAAATTCCGCAAAATCTCATTAAAAATCACAACATGAGGAATAGTGAGAAATGTAGCAACCAAAATCCAACTTTATTATATATAGATGTATGCCAATACAATAGCTGGGAATGACCCTCTGGTCTCCAAACTGAAACAGAAAAACAATCACTACCCCTGTGGATTCTGAATGAATCCACCAAGGGGAGATGGGTGCTCACCCAATCTCTCTAAATCACCCAAGGGTTTTCGTCCTAGGGCTACCAATGGAGTAGAGAACCAAGTTGTCAACCTCTCATACAAGGAACAATACTCAATCCAAGATGTCCTCCAATGGCCTCCTCCTCCTCTTTTATAGATTTGATGGCCCCCTCTAGAATCTCCTATTTTATTATTATTTTTATCATGGAGGACTTTTCCCTCTCTTATTTTAATTAAAATATTCTTTTTAATGCAGGAAAAGGGTAAATTGGCCACCATGTCTCCTCAGGTCATTGAAAATCCCATCCAAAAGTCCCATCACGTAGATCTTCTCGTTCTGGTTCCAACGACTATTACACTGAGGTGTTCCATCAATTAATCTCCCCGGAATGCCACCTCGAGCATAATTAATTAAGTTATGCCCAATAATAATATTGATTTTTGAAAGTTGTCGGAATGCAACGGAATGAAAGGTAAATTGCGCTAATGATGGAATATGCCAAGCGAATGCCATCAAATCCCATAAAATTTCCTCAAAACTCCCTCGAGACCCCTGCTGACATAAACCTGCTTCACTGACCTAGCCATCCCCTATCCTGGAAATCCACCCTGGCTGTACTATGAAGAAGAATAAAAATGGGGACATGACATGGGGATATTACAAAAGCTAAGTTTTGTATTTTTCACTTGTTAAGTAGTTTTCAATATTGCATTTCGTTTAATTGAAATTGTCATCAAACATGCTGTAAGTTTTTTTTTTTTATATAAGATAAATCATCGACAAGTTCTTTCGAAATCTCTTATTGTTATTGAGATCTTACGAAGCATTTAGATTGTGTCTCAGTTTCTAGAGAATATCTCAATATTTTTTCAAAAAGACTATTATTTCTGCCTTTTTGAAAGGCACAAGAACAGGAAATTTTATAACTTTGAAAGTAGAAGTGGCAAGTTATTTTGTCAGCTTAATAGATACTGAAAGCAGTTTTTCTAGAGGATAGGGAGGTAAGCATGCTAAAAATTAGCAAATGAGGTAGCTGAGGAGCAAGATATCATTTCTGGAATCAGATAGAAATGAGAACAAGCCAAATAAGTGGCACTGAAACATTCAATAGAGTAGTGCAAAGAATGGCATCCACTACCAACAAAAACCTGTATGAAATCTACATATTCAGAAGCAGAAACCATGACCCTTGAATATATACTAGGAAATCCCGCACCGAAGTTGATAACATGTTGATATTATGTTAAGAGATATGAACTACTATCCCAAAGCCAATATTCTCTTAAGAAAATGTTTCTCTTATTTGTGGTTAAGCACTAAAAATGTAACACATTAATCGGTTAGAAGTTACATGTTTGCAAGCTTGAAAAGGGTAATGAAAAAAACATATTTTTTTAAGCGAAATACTCCCTTGTAAATGTAACAAACACTTATGCTTTGCATAGCCAACATTAATACAATTCTTCTTTTGACTCATGCCACTTGTATTATGCACCAGAAAAGCTACGAGCTTATTAAATTAATCTTCAAGGAGCAGCAAACAATCTTTGTGGCAAATAATAGGGATAAGCACCTTTGCATTGCAAAGTGCGTGCCTCAGGTTTGAAAAGGATCCATCACAAACAACAGTAAGAGGAGCAAATGCTTCAAGTTCCTTGCCAGCTGCAGACTTGTACTTTACACCCTTAACAACCCCATCCTTTTCAACCAAAGAAAGTACAGTTCCTTGCTCCAGACAAACCCTGCAATCACATGAAGATTCAAATTAGCTTCTAGTTCATGTTGTTCATACAATTACACAATATACATGAATGGAACAAGGCCATTGAGCATATTAAATTTCATATTTATGCAAATAGACGTAACTTCATGGCTCCTAGTTTATACACACTAACTTCAAGTCTTCAATGCCAACCACCAGGAATCAAGTGAAGCTGGAAAGAGGACTTGAGCTTTGGATTAGTGTAAGTTTTATAACAATAACATGAACACATAAAGAAAACCAAGATTGCATTAATAATGAGAAAGTGAAATCTTTCTTGTAAAGAATTTATAAGCTAGTCAAGAAAAGTCTGTTTATGAATTTCGGATAAACCAAGAAAAACACTAGAAATAAAGCATAAACACAAAATAAAATAAAGTCAAAGTGACTTTATTAATACCTAAGTCTAATATCTAATTGACCATTATAATCTGATATTTACTTAACACTCTCCCTTAATGGTCAATCTACTAACTACATCAAGCGTATCCCAACATTTTACATATTTTTCGGGACCCAAAGACTTAGTGAAAATGTTTGTAGTTTGGTCCTTTGTGGGACAAAACTACAACTCAATAGATCCATCCTCTACAAGCTATCTAATGAAGTGGAAATGTATTTTAGCATGCTTGGTATATTTATGGAAGACTGGATTCTTGGCAAGTTTAGGCAGTCCTTGTGTTGTATATGTTTCTCGAAGGCAGTTCTTGGCTGCGAAACTGCACCAAGAAACCAACTCAACCAACTTTAGGTTCAAGCTGGCCCTCGAACCAGAGGGGACTCCCTCAAGTGTTACAAGGCTTTATTGTAGTTAATTGTAACTGAACAACAGCCTATGAAGCACAATGGTCAGATCTAGGGGTTGCTGTATAGGGTGGATGCTTCAAGTTTCCAATATCTGCTTAACAAATAAAGCCCTCTGTTGCAGAGGCCTTATCAAAATATCAGTGTTCAGCTATGATAGAATAACATAGCTTGAAAGGGTTTGATAGAGGAATAGAAGAGAATTTAGATAGTCAAGTATCCTCCCTGAATACCTAATCATCTAACAAGAGCAGAAACATATAGAAGAACCTCTATAGTGAACACAAATATGTTCAAGTATACCATAAAGGCAACAATTTAATGATTTTTGGGTAATCTGGTCGAACACATTGTTCAATTAATTACTCGATATAGAAAATAACATTGCATTAGGGAGGTCAGGGACATTAATACTCAGCCTAGCCCTTTCCAATATCCTACACTACCTCAAATATATGCAAAAAATATTATGTAATTACAGGAAAAAACATACATAAGAAACAAATTCTGTCATTAACTGGAGTCAAGCCCTTGATTAAAAACTCTGTAATAGCATACTTCAAAAAAATCTCAGGGTTTTGGCATCAAGGGCGAACAACCCTTGTTTATTACAATTCAAAGCTATCACTAGCTGTCTAGAAATAAATCAAATAAAAAATAAAACTGAATCTAAAAATAATTAATTGCAAAAGAATTTTGAAATATTGGAGCTGTTGATGGCAAATGCTCTTTCAATCTGGAATTAGCCCTTTGACTTGTTGATCATCTTCCTGAAGGTCTAAATCTGTTCTCTTAAAATCTGCTAGCTGTCCAACAATCAAGGCAATGAACCTTTGACTGTTGATTCTGTGCCTGGGAAATTCTGCCACTTGTGTCCACAAGATCCCCTGTTCTTGAACTAAACCTCGAACGCTATAGTTGCCAAATGCCCTACCACCAACACTGGGATATATTGTTATCTGATAAAATGCCTTTAAATTTGCAATTTAATTCTCTTTCTATTGGTGCTCTGCCTTCGATTCTCCTTTAACTGTTGATTCCAAGTCTAAAAATCTGGAATTGGTGATGTTGAAATTTTCTGGATTCGTCATCAAGCCTTTAACTGCTAATTGATTCATCTCTGTTCCAAGATTGGGGAATCTAATTACCACCTGTTTGATGAACTTGAAATGATGCCAATTGTGCTTGATATACTCGAATTTGAAGCCTGTAAATGTTGGATGCATCCCTGTAATGCTTTCTTGTCGCTCAAAATGTCAAAATACCCAAAGTTCAGACCTTCTTCCCTTAAGTTCTACTCTCTTCTGCATCTCTAACATGATATCTGATCCTCCAATAAATTTGCCTTTTATGTACAATTGTGGAAAGCTAGATCAGTTAGAATATGTTTTAAGGCCTTCATGCGTTTCTTTATCTGTCAGAATATTGAAGCTAACGAATTCCAGTCCTTCCATTCTCAGGATTTCAACAGCTTTCACACTAAAACCACATCGAAGTTCTTCAGAAGTGCCCTTCAAAATCCTTCACAAGATTCTGAAACCAATCAGATTGAGTCAAATTCTAACTCGAACAAGAACCTGTTTCATTTGCCTCATGCCAGCATGTAGGATGTCCTCCTTGTAGACTGAATCGAAATCTGTGAGTTTATCAACTTTGAACATAGGCAGGGGAGGGTGAAAGAAAAATACTAATAAATGAACGATCTATACTTTTTCTTTTTTTGCTGCAATGAAAAATTCTTGTAGTAATTGCTCTGGCCATGTATTGGACCAATTCAACACATACATGAACAGGCTCATCTTTTGGTCACAGAACTCAGTGAAGCTTTCACTGAAGAATCTGGTTCCTTTGCTGAGAACTTCATCCTTAGGGTAGAAATGCCCTTTTTCAAGCCCGGAAAGCAGCCCTCCTAGAGCATCAAAAATAAGTGTTCGCATACACATCAACAGAGCCATAGCTTCCTTTCTTAACACAACAGAGCCTCTTCAAACAATTTTTAAAAGCTATATCATCTGTTTGGAAACCTGTAATTTCAGTTAGCTATAGCATTTATTCTATGGAAGATTAGCGTTTGTTGTGGAAAATGCACTGCTTGTATATGAGTGGTGAGCAAAGCCAGGATGAACTGATAGTGGTGACCAATATTTTCTCCACTCTCTGTTTGAAATATCATATCACTCAATAATGGAAAATCATCAGAAACTGTCTCAGGACAGTGATCTTCTAGGTGTATCAAGAACTTCTTGAGCAACTTTCATTTTTTGTTGTAATTGAGTTGAATATATCTACAATGTCCTCCTTCAGAGACCAATGCAATCAATTTTCTGCTCATGCTAGTGTCACTTATGGCTATGGTCATCTCATCCCTAAATTTTTCCAGCCCATTGCTTGTTGCAGACTTAAGAATCTCCCTATAAAATTTCAATCCCTTCAATCATCACAAATTCTTGGATCAAACACAATTACGATCCTTCTTTCGAATCATGTATTTTTCACTTCAGCCTGTCTCTTTACCAAAACTGTCCAGTCATGCTTTCTACACATCAAAAGGCACCTGCTGTGAAACTAGCAACGAAATAGCCACAGACTAAACTTAGGGCCACTCGTTGTCTTCTCTAGCAAATTAAAACCATTTACTATCACTGAAACCAGAAGTGGATTGCGGGGCGTGGGGGGGTCCTTGTGGTAAGCAGTTTTGATGCAGGGGGGTCTGCAATTTTCAAAACGCTGCCACGTCAACAAAATTTGTTTGGAGCAATGTTATTAAAACAGGACCGGTCATCGAACTGGTAAACCTCCCAGACCGGGAACCAGTTAGAACTGGACTGGAACCGGTAAAACAACCGGACCAAAAAACTGGCCTACCAAAACACATTGTAATTAAATTTTAATGAAAACCACATATATTCATGTGCATCCATGTTAATCCAAACCATTTATACACAAATAAGCAAACGTTCTCATTTATAGAGCATGTAAGAGTGCACATAACCAAAATAAAATGGAGTGCAATCCATCTTTGAACTGAAAATACATCAAAAAACAAGAGCTATATGGCCTCTAGCATCCAAAAAATATCTTGCTACAACAAATGCCTACATATCATCAAAATATTTGCCTATGTTGGGATCTTCATCATCAATATCACCCTCTAAGCATTAAAATAAGATAAAAAATGCTTACCATGTAAATTCAAGATTTTGTTTGAGTGAAGGGTACATTTTTAGTAGGATCGTGATAGAGGAGTTCAACAATCAATGTTAGTTTGATACCCTCATACATGATATAATCCAATGGAAACATTGCAATCTCCCCAATCCTGAAATCCTGAAAAATTGTTAAGTCTACTGGATTTTGAGTGAGATCTAAAATTCTACTTTCTCCATATGAAATCCAATGAGTTCAAACCCACTCTCAAACATCCTGAGTCATTTCATTGTAATGTTACAAATTTAAGTAAAAGTAAAGATAATGGAGAATGTCACTTTTACTTTAAGAATTTAACATTACCTTGAATTGCATACCAATAGTAGGGCCATATGCTTGAATATTAGGCACCTACTCTCGGCTAGTGCCCAACTAAGACAAAACTTCAAAGAAAAAAATCAAAACAGGCCCCACTTGTTGCATTCTATGTGGCTTTACTGTACCAAACCAACCAAAAATGGTTCAAGTCACTAGTTTGAACTGGTTTTTGCCACAAAATAGTCGGCCAGTCTGAACCAATCGGTCTGGTCTGGTCCTGATAACACTGGTTTGGAGAAACAATTAATTGCGTACCCCCTCCCTTTGTTAAAGCTCGAATAGCCAGGGGGTTCCACAATCAAATTACCACCGTTGATCTTCTTTTGTGTTGGAGATTATGACACCGAGCTTTATCTGTGTGTTCACTGCTTTACCAGATTTTTATTATCGCCCTTAGGAACCATCTATTGAGCTTCTTCAATGGAAATTAATATGGCTGCTTGATCTATCGACTTAGTTTACAAATAATTGTCTCAATGCTAAGAACTGCAAATTTCTCATCTGGGGAATAGGTAATCACGTATGGGAAATAACCAAACTCCAAAACCAATTCTATCTGCAACAAAACGATGTTCCAAAATTCTCATTTGCACATAATGACTTTTGGCAATGGTAATGGTCTTAACATCTGAAACTTAGCAGTCGTCTTAAATTGGTGTTTGTCTTGACAATTGGTCGTATACCTTGACACGTGGACTTCAGTAATGTTTTTTGGTGTTTCCGTAGCGGTGTATATGACCTGTGTTACTACAAATGTAACAACGGTGCATGAGTTTTAACAAACCTTCGAAAATTTCTCAAAATGTTCCCACAAGCAATGACTTTTGTCATGCGGAAAAATTTAACAAACTAACCTTCACGTACTTAAACTTCCACAATGGTTATGATCATCATTGATTCTTCTTAACATATGAGCTCCTCCATTTCGACATCCAGTTGGCTATTCTCGTGCTTTTCCTTTTGTTTCCCAAATATGGGATATATCCCACATGCGGCAATAGAAAGGATATAAAGCGCTTTATATGTTTGAGTTCCCCTAGGATAACTCGATGTGTTGAGCATATACTTCCCTTTGTGGTTCCTCCACTCAGTGCCTTGTGTTGTTATTTGATATGTTGAGTGATGCCTTGATTTGAGACTTAGTCTCTTGATGAACATCGATGACTTGGTGGATAGTGGATTTCAGTGGCATATGTAACATGACTTGAATTTGGAGATTGGGACATAAACCTAATATTTTTAATAATCTCCTAATATGAATCATAAGAGGTTGAGACCATGCATAGACTTGTTCTAAGCCCAAATGGCCCAAAAATCATACTTTGACCCAATTTTGCCATTAAGCTTGAGAGTATAAAAAAATGGTTAAAAGAAATCAAATTTTTTAGCTCAAACCCCCAAATTTTTACAAGATTTATAAAAAAAATTGTCACATTTTAAAGGGGTCAAAAGATGTTACAACATCGACTCCAACCGACAATTGCTTCCCCATGTGGAATGCAGAGAACTAGTAGACCTGTTCCTTTCTGTTGGGTAATGGAGTCATTCCTGCAACCTGTGATCTGAAACGTGCAACCTACAAACTGAAGCCTATAACCTGTTCTAAAACCATGCCATGTTTTGTAACCTTTAGGCATACACAAATTTGATTCTGCAAATTTACTTTGAGTACTGTACAAGAGGGATGCTCTTTAATAAAAGGAAAGACATGCTAACACAATGTTCACCGGGATACCAAGCATCATCTTTATCTGACCTACCTGTCTGTTAAAATTGGCAACTAGGGCCAAACTCCATGTGGGTCTACCTATTTATGGCAGCGGATATTTTCTTGGATTCCTCTCGTCGAGAGGTGTAGGATTGATATAAAGATCATTCGATTCCGACATGTATACATGGAGATATGAATTTATTTGTGTTATGTGACAATTCGTCAAGGTCGGCCAACATCCAAACTACCCCCACTTGTCCTCGACGTTTCACCATAAATAGAAGAGGTCTTCAAGTCATTTCACACAATCATCTCTTGTGATCTCTCGTGGGTTTTGGTGGTAGGAGAGATCTAAAGGGGATACGCTGCCCTAGAGGGTTTGCCCTAGCTCTAGACGTTGTTTGAAGAGATCTATACGCTGCCCTAATTACAGTCATGGAGCATGAGTATCACGTTGAAGAAGAGGCACCTACGCTGCCCTAAAGGAGGCTCTCCTACGCAGTCCAAGAAGAGGCCCTAATGCTGGTATGGAGAAGCCCTAACCACTGCTAAATGATGCCCTAATAGGTTGTCCTAGACCCCAGTCATTAGGGATGTGTATGCAGCAAGAGGAGGCACTTAACACAGTCATGATGGTGGCTCCCATTCACTGTCAATGGGAGCCTCTATATGCAGCTAAAGGAAGCTCCATAAAATCTCTAGCCGCAGTCCTCTATACATAGCTACACACAGTCAAAGGGAACCTGAATGAACTCCTAATCTGCAGTAAGAAAGAGACTCATATACAGTTCTAAAGGATGTAATTTAGGTGTTGTTCAATCAAGGAGAACTAGCACATCTTAGCCGCAGTCAAGGAGGGTTCTATAGGCAGCAAAAGGAAGCTCCAAACCGCAACATTTAAATGTGCCATAGGACACAGTCAATAAGGCTTTAATCTGTAGCTAAAGGGAGCTCTAATCTCTGTCCTAACCATAGTAAAGGAGGCCTAAGAAGAGGCTCCTATCTGCTGCCCTAAACCACAGATCAAGAGGTGACCCCATCCGCAGTTAAGGGTGATTGTCCATAGCTACAGGAGGATGGTCACAGGCAGCCTTACACAGTGACCTAGCCACTGGGATTATGCCACATTACTGTAGGTGACAACATGGCCATTTGTTTGGGTATGATATGCTGGGCAAAAGTATCCAATAGGGCGGTTACATAAAGTCTGATTGGGTCACTACGTGAAGGGACAAGCAAAATGAATATGTTGCCTGTAGACTGTGTTAGGCCACAGGCCATAACACCACAGTCAATTTCGTATGGATATTTCAGGACTCATATCATTAGCATTATGTATGGAGCTGTAGTATATAACACTGATGAGATCTCAAGCTATTAGAGGGTTGTATGATGTTGTTGCAATATGAGGTTGACAGAGTTATTGTCATAGTGGTGGATGCAGCATAGTGCTTGATGCAGCATGGAGATGGAATCACCTTGGAGAATCAATTGAAGCAATATGCCTTCACCTGAGTTCAGATCTGCAGTCCTTGTCATCAGATCTACAACCTCTTGTGTCATCTTCATAGAGAAGATCTTTGATGTCTGATCTTCTATCTTGGCAATTCAAAGTGTTGACTTCTGATGTATATGTACTATCTCTCTCTCTGCTAAACTATTGAAGAATATAAGAAGAATTGATCAAGGGTTTCCCCACATTGGGGTTTGTACCTGGCTGGCGCCACATCTTGTGTCCTCTTGTCTTGGCTTGTTTTCTGCGATTTATGTTTATGTTCTATCTGCACTTTACTATCATGCTGATGTGATTGCTAATTTGAATATTGTCATTGGGCTAATATGAAAACAAATTGAAGTAAATCGCGCTAAGCATAGAACATACGTAAAATTAACATGATATCAAAGCTAAGGCAAGGACAAAGCCCAAGCAAGAGTGAAAGAACAATCAACGAAGAGAGTTGGACAAATGGTTCCTCATCCCTCTTCCGGGTTGAAGTCAAGCTCCGTAAAAAGGCTATCATGGATGGAAGATGTCTCTGAATCTGACATTGGAAGAGCAAGAAGTACTGGATTACGTGAAGGGTAAAATCCCTGAGCCTCCATCAAATACACCGGCTGCTACAAAGAACAAGTACACTAAGGGTGGAAAGAAAGGCGGATGCCTTGCTTGCAATGAGTTTGGCCATTATGCGAAGGAGTGTCTGAATAGAAGGGACACATCACTTGATGATAATAACAATCATTCCAAGGGCATCTTCAATGATCAAAGGAATGATAGGTAAATGGCTAAGGGAAAAAGGAATGCAGGTCATCAAGGAAATGGCCAACTCTTCAAGGAAAGCAAGGAACTCCAGGTATGAAGCATCAAATGTTGTTTCTGATAAGAAAAAGGAGTATTATCTTATATCGTCCCTCTCCACCACCTCTCCTCCGCAATCCTTGGGAAATTGGCTTATTGATAGTGTTGCTTCAAGGCACTTCGCCGGATACAAGGAATCTCTCTCTAATTTGATAGAGAAGGAGACAATCATGAAGATTATTCTTGGAGATGATGCCACCTATCCCATAAAGGGTGTAGGGAATGTTACCCTTCAATTGAATGAGGGTAACATGATTCATTTACAAGAAGTCATGATCTCAAGAAGAACCTAGTGTCCATTTCGGCAATGGAAGTTAAAGTTTCAACATGGCATTCATCGATGGAAAGGCATGTGTTTGAAAAAGGAATTTTCAAGATGCTTTTGGGTTCAAGGTTGGCAGTTTGTATCAAGTTGCAGGCAGTCCATTGGGGACCATGTCATGTAACACTTCTCTTCTATGGCACTAGAGGTCTGCCCATTGTAAGACCCTACCTGATGTGAGACAGATGGTGACAGGGATGCCTGAATTCAAGGAAGAGTATTAAGGTGCATGTCTGTGATGTATCGAAGGAAATCTTACAAGGGGACTATTCCCCTCATGTAATAGCAAGACCTCAAATGTGGAACAAACCGAGGGGCCTGAGATTCATGATCAGGAATCTCATGTATGCAGGTGGAAGAAAGCTCTCTATGATTTAAAGCAAGCACCCAAGGCTTGGTATGAGAGGATTCACAAGCTATCTGATGAAGTTGAGATTCACTAGGAATGAAGCCAATCCAAACCATTGCTTTAAGGTTGTGGATGATAGACCTCTCATTCTAGTACCTTATGAGGACAACCTCTTTCTAACAGGTGCAAACCCTCTCATTTGCAAAAGTAAGAGGGAGTTGGATTCCAGATTTGGAATGGTGAACTGCAAGCTCGTGACTGCCCCGATGGAGCTTAACTTTAAGAAGTTATGCGGTAGTGTTGTCAGACCTGACATGGGAAATGCCTTTGAGTTCCATCAACTCATAATAGCATTGATGTTCTTGGTAAACTCTCATCCAAATATATGTTTTGCAGTTAGCATGTTGAGCCATCATATGGCTGAGCCTCATTGGATTGGTGCCAAGAATCTTCTGAGATATCTTCGAGGCACAATCTCTAATGGGCTGAGATACACTGTTGGAGTTGTGAGGCTGCATCCAATGCTGATCGGACAAGCAGTGTGGAGGACCGCAAGAGCACTTATGGATGTTGGTTCTGCTTCGATATCCTGGATAAGTAGGAAGCAAAAGTCAGTTGTTTTGAGCACCGATGAGCCGTATACATAGCTATGAGCATGACCTCCTATAAAGCTGTCTAGTTGTGGAAGCTCTTATGCGAGTTGTTTGGACACGTGCTGGATACCATCGTGATCTTCTGTGACAACCAAAGGGGGATTCGATTGTTGAGGAATCCCATGTTCTATGATCGCTCCAAGCATACAGGCATCGAGTACCATTTTATCTGGGATATGGTACAGCAGGGAGCAAGGCTCCATTACTTTAGGACTGATGTGGTCACCGATATTCAGATGAAGCCCCTGGGAAAGGTCAAATTCTTGACTTTTCGAGAACGACTAGGAGTCGTGGAGAGACTCTCTCCTGAAGGTCCAGTATAATATGGACATTGAGCTCTGGGAGCTCCATGGGCTTGGGAGTACTCTTCCTGGAGCGATGAGCAACCATAGGGTGAGTGGTTCAACCTTCCCCTAGTGGTCTGCTATGTAGGCAGGATGAGTGGTTCACCCTTCTCCTGTCGAGATACAATCATAGGGTGAGTGGTTCAACCTTCCCCTAGTGGTCTGCTATGTAGGCAGGATGAGTGGTTCACCCTTCTCCTGTCGAGATACAATCATAGGGTGAGTGGTTCAACCTTCCCCTAGTGATTTGTTGTGTATAGGGTGAGTGGTTCATCCTTCCCCTGGGATACCCCATGGCGACATGTAGGCAGGATGAGAGGTTCATCTTTCTCCTGCTGAGACATCCTACCCATGCAGTCTGGGACTCATGGGAAGTACCTCTCATCTGGCCAATGCGTAGGGAAATGAGGATAGGGACCATAGTAGTACCGATGGACACATCGTGTTACTATCGTACTCCCTAGGCTAGGATGATATTGATCTGGGATCAATTGGAACTAACTTCCGGTCAGTAAGAGTGATATAACTGTCTCTTTTGGAACTGACTTCGGGTCAGTAAGAGTGATATAACTCTCTCTTTTGGAACTGACTTCAGGTCAATAAGAGTGGTACGAGACACTCTTTATTTGGAACTGATTTCGGATCAGTAAGAGTGGTATGAGACACTCTTTATTTGGAACTGATTTCGGATCAGTAAGAGTGGTATGAGACACTCTCTTTATTTGGAACTGATTTCGGATTAGTAAGGGTGGTATGAGATACTCTCTTTATTTGGAACTGATTTCGGATCAGTAAGAGTGGTATGACACACTCCCTTTATATGGGACTGGCTTCGGGTCAATAGAGGATCGTATGATGCATTCTCGATCACTTCTTCTTCTTCATAGTTCAGCAGAGCAGTGCAGGGCATTGCGTTGATGGCAGAGGTAGTACGGACTAGCAGATGGATTAGCAGATGCAGTTCTCCCTAGTTGAGAGGGAGTGTTACAATTGGAAACTAGGGCCAAACTCCATGTGGGTCTACTTATTTATGGTAGCTGATATTTTTCTTGGGTTCCTCTCGTCGAGAATTGTAGGATTGATCTAAATATCATCCAATTCTAACATGTATTCATGGAGATATGAATTTATTTGTGTTATGTGACAATTCGTCAAGGACGGCCAACATCCAAACTACCCCCACTTGTCCTCAATGTTTCACCATAAATAGAAGAGGTCTTCAAGTCATTTCACACAATCATATCTTGTGATCTCTCTCCACTTGTCTTTGGGTTTTGGTGGTAGGAGAGATCTAAATGGGATACGCTGCCCTAAAGGGTTTTCCCTAGCTCTAGATGTTGTTTGAAGAGATCTATACGCTGCCCTAAATTACAGTCATGGAGCATGAGTATCACGTTGAAGAAGAGGCACCTATGCTGCCCTAAAGGAGGCTCTCCTATGCAGTCCAAGAAGAGGCCTTAATGCTGGTATGGAGAAGCCCTAACCATTGCTAAATGATGCCCTAATATGCTGTCCTAGACCACAGTCATTAGGGGTGTGTATGCAACAAGAGGAGGCACTTAACGCAGTCATGATGGAGGCTTCCATCCACTGTCAAAGGGAGCCTCTATACGCAGCTAAAGGAAGCTCCATAAAAACCCTAGCCGTTGTGCTCTATACCCAGCTACACACAATCAAAGGGAACCTGAATGAACTCCTAATCCGTAGTAAGAAAAAGACTCATACACAGTTCTAAAGGATGTAATTTAGGTGTTGTTCAAGCAAGGAGAACTAGCACATCTTAGCCGCAGTCAAGGAGGGTTCTATAGGCAATTAAAGGAGAGTCCAAACAACAGCATTTAAATGTGCCCTAGGACACAGTCAATAAGGCTTTAATCCGCAGCTAAAAGAAGCTCTAGTCCCTGTCCTAACCGTAGTAAAGAAGACCTAAGAAAAGGCTCCTATCTGCTGTCCTAAACCGCAGATCAAGAGGTGACCCCATCCGCAATTAAGGGTGACTGTCCATAGCTACGGAGGATGGTCACAGGCAGCCTTACACAGTGACCTAGCCGCTGGGATTATGCCACATTACTGTAGGTGACACCATGGCCATTTGTTTGGGTATGATATGTTGGGCAGAAGTATCCAATAGGGTTGTTGCATAAAGTCTGATTGGGTCACTGTGTGAAGGGACAAGCAAAATGAATATGTTGCCTGCAGACTGTGTGTTAGGCCACAGGCCATAACATCACAGCCAATTTCGTATGGATATTTGAGGACTCATATCATTAGCATTATGTATGGAGCTACAGTATATAATATTGATGAGATCTCAAGCTATTAGAGGGTTGTATGATGCTGCTGCAATATGAGGTTGACAGAGCAATTGTCATAGTGATGGATGCAGCATGGTTGGATGCAAGATGGATGCAGCATAGTGTTGGATGAAGCATGAAGATGGAATCACCTTGGAGAATCAGCTGAAGCAGTATGCCTTCACCTGAGTTCAATTCTGCAATCCTTGTCATCAGATCTACAACCTCTTGTGTCATCTTCATAGAGAAGATCTTTGATGTTTGATCTTCTATCTTGGCAAGTCAAAGTGTTGACTTCTGATGTATATGTACTATCTCTCTCTCTGCTGAACTATTGAAGAATATAAGAATAATTGATCAAGGGTTTCCCCACATTGGGGTTTGTCCCTGGCTGGCACCACATCTTGTGCCCTCTTGTCTTGGCTTGTTTTCTGTGATTTATGTTTATGTTTTATCTGCACTTTACTATCATGCTGATGTGATTGCTAATCTGAATATTGTCATTAGGCTAATATGAAAAAAAATTGAAGTAAATTGCGCTAAGCATAGAACATAGCTAAAATTAACATTGTCACATGAGGATTTTGCATATTAATAAAAAATTCTAATTTGTTGCCCTCCATGTTAAACTGGTTCATGATTGTCCCACACTGATCCATCAAATTCATGAAATTTTAGCTCAAAATCTGCATATTCTAAATACTCAGTCCCTTTTCGAGCTCAGTGATTTCCCTTTGTGCTTTTAAAATGAATGTAGTTCCTCTCGTTGTTGGAATTCAAGCTCTATAGTTCAAGCTCTATAATTCATAGCAATAATGAGTGTCAGCTGAGCATGAAAACATGTACGAAAAAATTTCTAATGATGTAGAAGGCTATCCTTATCAACTTGAAAACTTGAGATGGTATTCCGATTTTTTTTCTACCAGGTATAGGATTTGGATAGTGAAGTATATTTAAAAAAAAAAATTGAATGGTGAGAATTTTGCTACGATCAAAGGAACAAATGAAAGTGATATTTTGAAACCATGGTATGGATTCCTCCAGCCATAGAGTCGCCAATAAAATTTTCCAAACTATTCAACTCTGAAATCTTCATATTCATATCAAACCCAAAACTAAAAACTGCTAAAGACCAACTGATCTATTTGCACACCAACTGCTCAAAATGATTTTATTCGAACACACTATAAATTGAAACTCTATAAACTACAGACCGGAATCAACTGATCTACTACACACACACCTATTTTACTGGACTGAAACTCTGCACTATTAGGAGTAGTCATACTTCTAGTGTAACCAATTGAGGATTGGGTTAACTGACAAACCACCTTGCATGCAGTTGATAACATGACAAGAATATACAATATGAACATTAAATTACATGAGCAACTGATACTTACAACCAAATTCTTACGAGTGCATCCTCTATTGATGTCTGAGACATTTTATCACCGCCAACAAGAAGAAATATGTACTGTTGAAAGCAATTAATATAAGATCTTGAGCGAACACAGTAGTGAATACAACTGACATCTCGAACCAATGGAATCGCCATATATACAAAGTGGAGCCGCCAGGTGAAAGAAATGCAACCAGTATCAATTATTTAATCCTTGTTCACCAGCAAAGAATAGATCTAATCAAGCATCGTTCTCCCAGGGAAAATAATCTTTGTTACTCTGTTCCCCGGAAACAACGCTAAATGTTGTAAACTTGTATATGTTTCTTTAAGGTAGTTCTTGGTTGCGAAATTGCGCCGAGAAACAAACTCAACCAACTTTAGGTTCAAGTTGGCCCTCAAACCAGAGGGGGCTCCCTCAAGCGTTATGAGGCTTTAATGTTGTTCACTGTCACTAAACAACAAAATATGAAGCACAATGGCCAGATCTAGGCGTTGTTGTATAGGCTGGTTGCTTCGGGTTTCCAATCCCTACTTAACAAATAAAGCCCTTTGTTGCAAAGGCTTTATCAAAGTGTTAGCGTTCAACTATGACAGAATAACATAGTTTGAAAGGTTTTGATAGAGGAATAGAACAGAAATTAGATAATCAAGTATCCTCCCTAAATACCTAATCATCTAACAAGAGCAAAAACGTATAGAAGAACCTCTATAATGAACACAAATACATTCAAGTATAGCATAGAAGCAACAATTTAATAATTTCTGGGTAATTTGATCAAACACATTTTTCAATTAATTACTCAAGGTAGAAAATAACATTGCATTAGGGACATCAGGAAGACTGATACTCAACCGAGCCCTTCCCAATGCCCTACACTACCTCAAATATATGCAGAAAGGATCATGTAATTACAGGAAAAGACATACATAAAAAACAAATTTTTTCATTAACTAGAGCAAGAAGCCCCTGATTAAAAACTCTGTAATAGCAGACTTCACGAAAATCTCAAGGTTTTGGCATCAAAAGCCATCCCTTGTTTATTACAATTCATCAAATATATAGAGATTACAATTCAAAGCTATCATTAGCTTTCTGGAAATAAAATCAAATAAAAAATAAAACTAAATCTAAAAATAATTGCAAAAGAATTTTGAAATATTTAGCTGTTGATGTTAAATGCTCTTTCAATTTGGAATTAGCCCCTTGACTTGTTGATCTTTTGCCTAAAGATCTGAATCTGTTCTCTTAAAATCTGCTAAATGTCCAACAATCAAGGCAATGAACCTTTGATTACTGATTTTTTGCCTCAGAAATTTTGCAACCTATGTCCACAAGATCTCCTATTCTTGAACTAATCCGCGAATGCTATAGTTGCCAAATACCCTGCCACCAAATCTGGGATATATTGTTATTTGAAAAAATGCTTTGAAATTTGCAATTTAATCCTCTTTCTATTGGTGCTATGTGTTCGATTCTCCTTTGACTGTTGTTTCCAAGTCTAAAAATCTGGAATTGGTGATGTTGAAATTTTCTGGATTTGTCATCAAACCTTTAACTACTAATTGATTCATCTTTGCTCCAAGATTGGGGAATCTAATTACTTGTTTGTTACCACCTGTTTGATGAACTTGAAATTGTTGAGAACTCTATAGGGCTATAGATAGGATGATTTCTCTTAAACTTGATAACTACTTGTGACATCTTTTTACTTTTTCTTACTTATTAGCTTCTCTTATTATTATGTTATTCTTATCATCAAACAACGATCAAAATAAGAAGATCAACAGTACACAGGAACACAGCGTATAAGCTATACAAGCCAAGGCCAAAACCTCTCCACTTGAGAGGAAAACCCACAAATCTCTTCTCTTCTTATAGATTCTTCAAATGGCGAATTCCAAGACCTCTAGACCAAGACCAATACCCTTCCAAGACCAAGTCCGGCCTTCTTGATGATGTGCTTCCTTTCTCCAAGTCAAACCCAGTCAAATCTCTTCCAACTGCACAACTTCAACCATCAGCTACAGAATTTCGGCCTCTACTGTAGGTCTAAAATTTTCAACCCCTGCAACAGTTGTTGCCTCCACACGTGTGAGCAAATCTAGGGCTTCCAAGGCTTCCTTTGACCTTCACTTGAGATTCTCCTTCTTCTAGGGCTTGAGGATGACCTAATAGACCTTCCTTCGAGTTTCTTTCTGCAATTTCTCCAAGTTTGATCTTGTAGCAATGAAACCCCAACCTCCTCCCTTCGCACGTGTGAAAAGAGAGAGAGAAATAACCCAACCACTTGTCCTTCATCCTTCTTCCTTCTTCGTTGGCCTTCTTCTTATCCTTCGCTTGAATGATGAGATAATGAATGATGTACATAGGAGGTCGAGTTCCCTCATATATAGGCTTCCAAGGTGGACGGAATACCCTAATTGAGGCTAACTTCTTAGCTGCCAGGCCGACTTGGTCTTGGAGGGTATTTTGACTCTTTTAAATACAAGAATAATTCTTTTTACAAGTTACAATGTGCTCGATGGGGTCTTCTTAATATGACAATGACTCTTTTGACTTCTTGACCCTAGGACAAACCTTAGAAGTACTCAATGGGTGCTTGACCTCTAAAATAAAAGACCTTGAGCATGAAACCCATGTTTCAAAAATAAAAATAATAGTTTTCCATTTATTTTACAATATACAAGAACCAAAAGTACATTTCATATTTATGAAGACCGAACCTAGTTACACATTTTTCAACACTCCCTCTTAACTAGGGAGGTATTCATAAATGATACATGGACATTCTCAAACTGAAGAGATCTCATAAGAAGAGTCAGATTGGTAAGTCATCCCTTTGCATCATGTCAACCAGCATTGTCACATAGCAAGGCCTTGACTAACAACTCTATCTCTCCACAAGATCAGAGCACAATGTTGGAAAGACCAACGGCTGATAGACACCATCATCATTGTCTCTCAAGGCACATACCCCACCTGGGTGTTCACAAGGTGTGTCCTTCTAGGACAATTCCCACCTTGGAATACCACATCCTCAAAGAATTTTCTCTACGACTACTCTTATCTTGGATGCCCTACCTCATCCTCAAAGAGTATCGAATGCTAGATGCTCACCCAATCCTCCATTCTTTCTTCACAGAGTGAAGGCAAGAATGATGTGTCTATCTCTCCCTCTCAACCGGAGAGGATATATCAACCAGTGCAAGTTTGTCTCTCAAATACACAAGCTTTTTATTAAGAAGAGATTTTGTCAAGATGTCAGCTACATGTTCATAAGTGGAGATATACCGTAGTTATAACACTCCATCTTGCACCAGTTTTCAAATGTAGTGATACTTGTTATTTATGTGCTTTGTCTTTCCATGAAACGCTAGGTCTTCAGACAATCTTATACAATTGGTGTTGTTATAATGTATCACCATAGGGTCCATTGGTCCTTCAAAGTTCAAATAAGTCTGACAATAGCTTCCTCAACCAGACAGCGTCTCTGCTTACTTCACAGGTTGCAATATATTCAGCCTGAGCACTACTCAAAGCAATAGATTCTTGCTTTCTGCTCATACAGGAGATCATGGAGGATCCCAAACTAAAACATCCTCCAGTAGTGTTTCTCCCATCCATCTCACTGGCTCCCCAATCAGAATTTGTATATCCAATCAAGTGGACATCATTCCCCTTATCATACTTCAGGCAATAGTGGATTGTTCCTTGCAGATATCTCAGTATATGCTTGGCTGATGTCTAATGATCATGCTTGGGATCTACCTAGAACTGACTAAGAACTGCAAAACAAATGTCTGGTCGAGTATTTACAAATACATCAATGAGCCAATCAATTGTCTATACCTCGTCAAATCCACTGGGCTTGATTCAGAACTTCTTAGACTCTTCAAGTTTCTGACCATAGGGGTTGTCCTAGGTTTGCAATCCATCATGTCAAACTTCCTTAGCATCTCGATCACATAATTTCCTTGACCTAGATAAATCTCATCAAGTCCTTGCGAAACTTCCAAACCCAAATAGTAGTGCATCAACCCTAGATCCTTCATATCAAATTCTTGCACTCTTGAATAAGGCCTTCTACACCTGTCATGAGAATATCATCCACATATAGAATAACGATTACAGGCTCATCCTTCACAACATTGATGTAGAGGTTTGGATCAGCAAAACTCTTTGAGAAGCCCAATCTTTATAAGTATACATCCATCTTTGCATATGATGCCCTTGATGCCTACTTAAGGTCATACAATGCCTTTTCAACCTGCAGACATCAGTCTCTCTATCTTTTACTTCAAACCCCAAGGGTTGTTCTATGTAAACTTCATTGATAGTGCCATTCAGGAAAGTTGCCTTGACATGCATTTGATGGATGTTCCATCCCATCGATGTTGCCAAAGAGACCAACAAATGTATACTTGTATACCTTGTTGTAGGTGCGAATGTCTCTGAATAATCAATGCCTTCCTGTTGAGAGAAGCCCCTAGCCACAAATCTTGCCTTATATTTGTCAATACTTCCATCTACTGCATGTTTAATTTTGTAGAGCCACTTGGAAGTTACCACAGATTTGTCTTCAAGCCTAGGTACGATCTCCCAGACTCCATTTTTCATTAATGATTGATACTCTTCATTCATGGTATCTTTCCACGCTTGATGTTTGACATCCCCTTCAAAGGTGGATGGTTCAGCTTCTATTAGCTTCATCATGTAAGCTACATAACCTGAATATCTTTTGGGCTTCTTACTTTCCTTAAATGTGCCTTTGGCAACTTGGCTGCTCCATGTCCTTCTGCATCTAAAAGGGTAGACTTCAACCAATTAGGTCCCTTTCTGCTTTCAGGGATGATCACAAGTTGCACTGGTTCATTTGGACCTTCATCTTCATGATTTGAGTCTTCTTCCCCCCTGATACATTCTTCTTCAAATATTAGAAGTTCTTCATCATCAAAGTCCATCGGGAGGTCTTTTGATTTCTTGAATGCAATACTTTCATCAAAGATCACATCTCGGCTTACTTCTATTCGGTGTCCTTCCTTTATGTAGATCCTATATGCCTTTGAAGTACTACTCTGGCCAACAAATATTCCCTTCATGCTTGTAGGATCCAACTTCTTTCTTTTATCCCTTGGAATGTGAATATAGATAGGACAACCAAATATTCGGAGATGGTCCACATTTGGTTTCTTCCTAGTGATTGCTTCTTCAGGAGTCATGTTGTCTAGTGATCTGTGAGGACTTCGATTTTGAATAAATACAATAGCCTTTGTTGCTTCTCCGCACAAAAAATTTGGCAAGTCTTGATCATGTAACATGGCTCTTACACTTTCTTCAGTACATCAATTCTTTCATTCAACAACTCCATTTTGTTCGGGATTATATGGGACTATCCACTCCCTTTTAGCCCTAGCCTCCTTACAGAAAGCTATGAGTTCCTTTGACGTGTATTCTCCTCCACTATCGAATCTTAGAATCTTTATTCTCCTTTCTGTAAGGTTCTCTACTTCAGCTTTGAATTCTTGAAATTTGTTGAATACTTTATTCTTGGATTTCAGCAAATAGGCCCAAGTTTTCCTTGAGTGGTCATCAATGTACATTACATAATATAGATGACCTCCAAGAGACTTGGTAGACATAGGACCATAGACATCAGAATGAATGAGATCCAAGATTTATTTTGACCTTGAAGCACTACTTCCAAATGGTCTCTTGACATTTTTACCTAATGCACATCCCTTGCATACTCCTTCATGATCCTCCTTGAGTTATGGGATCCCATTCACCATTGAATTTAGAGTTGGTATGATTTTGTATTGAAGGTGACCAAGCCTTCTATGCCAAAGTTCACATGGACTTACTTCAATGTGAACCAAAGCTTGAGAGAGAGGAGTCACCTGTCTGTAGAGTCTTTCTTCACAAGTCCCAATGATCTTTGCATTTTCGATGCTAGAGTTCTTATCCCATACTACAACCTTTCAATCTATGAAAGCGACTCTATCTCCCTTTTCTCCTAGACATGAAACAGAAAGTGGATTCTTTTGCAAACCTGGAACAAATAGGATGTTGTTGAGATGAATATTTCCTCCATTCTCTAGCTCCAGTGAGGTTGATCCAATTCCCCTTACAATATAGCTCTTCTTGTCACCAAGCTCAATTGAGTAAAAATATTTTCCTCTTGATAAGGTCTTTAGTTGCTTGTGTTCACCTATCATATTTCTTGATGCTCCACTGTTGATTTGTAATGTTCCCACTTTTTGTGAGTGCAAAATTCACTAAGGAGTTTTGCCAATTTTTGGTGATATTAAATAAAAAGGAGAACATATTATTTCGTGGGACAAAAGTGGAAATTATTATTTTAATGAAGAATGGCGACAAAGTAATATTTTATTAGTGGAAGGTGGGGACCACCAAGGGAGAGGACTAGCAATTATAATAGAGCTTGGAGGCCTCCATTTGGCATCTTTGATCATTTGACAATTCAACATTAGTTCTCTCGCGCTGCTAAGCCAAGACAACCGTGTTGTTCAACACAAGGAATTTTTGAGCGGGAATTCCACCCTCATTTCAGAGAACTTCGAGTGTCTCCCTAGTGAGGCAATTTGGGGAGCTCAATTTAGATTTTCCATTGGGCATATTTGCAAGTTATTTCAGCTGGGTTGAGTTGAGAGAATTCTTAGGGCCGAAATTCTACATTTCTGAAAGTGCACAGGGGTTGGAGAAATAGAGGTTGAGGAGAGATAAAGGTCAAAGATTGAAGGTATTCGTCAGTGGAGAATTTAACCAAAGTTGGGAGAGATTTCCAGTGGTGGATTTGGGCTTAATTCAGCAGTATTAGTTTTATGGGGCGTTTTTTGGCCAAATTGGGCAATTTGCACTTATTGGGGGTCACCGGGGATTGGTGGATTCAGCGAAAACCCTTTCTGGGTTTTTGTGGGTTTATTGAGAGGAGTTTATAAATAATTTTACAAAATTTTTCAAACGATATTCAAACTTGAAATCCTAATTCTTATAGCAAGGCGAATTGTTAGTTAACTGGGGAATTTGCACCATTTTATGGGTTGGAATTTGGCTTGGAGATAGGCCAAACCTTTTCTAGGTTTTTCTGGGTTTTGGGCAAGGAGCACTCTCCTAATTTTATAGAATTTTCTGGGCACACTAGAGTGGGAAAATCAAGGGACGAAGTCGAGCAGTGGTGTAGTTTTGGAGCAGGAACGCAGTTTTCTAGAGGAGTTTGCTATTATAGTTATTGAGATTTCTTGTATTCATCACCTGGTGCTTGTAGCTTTCCTTGTGCAAGCTAGGTGCATTTTCTCCAACTCATTTGTACCACAACACTATTATTAATAAAATCTTGGTTAGTTTGTGGCTTTGGAGATATTTCTAGTTTATGTGTATGCATTTTTGAAAGTTTTTGTGTTATTATCTTTGCATGACTTTGTTATCATTGTAAAATTTCCATTAGGAATATTACACGATTACCCAAATATTCTCCTCTTCAGATGTGCCAGTAAGCGCTGAGAATAACCCTTCATGCTTTGTAGAAGTCTTGGTCATACTATTCTTGATGGATAATAGGAGATTCCACAATGCCTTGATACCTTCCTTGAGATGACTTCCTACCATAGAACAATTCTTTAAGGACTTCTTCATGGATGTAGTGATCTTCATCATGCCCTTTGCCAACCTTAGCTTTGATACCATGTTGAAAAATCTATAGGGCTATAGATAGAATGATTTCTCTTAAACTTGATAACTGCATGTGATGTCTTTTTACTTTTTCTTACTTATTAGCTTCTTCTCTTATTATTATGTTATTCTTATCATCAAACAACTACCAAAACAAGAATATCAACAGCACACAAGAACACAGGATATAGACTACAAGCCAGGGCCAAAACCTCTCCACTTGATAGGAAAACCCACAAATCTCTTTTCTTGTAGATTCTTCAAATGACAAATTCCAAGACCTCTAGACCAAAACCAATACCCTTCCAACACCAAGTACAACCTTCTTGATGATGTGCTTCCTTTGTCCAAGTCAAACCCAGTCAAATCTCTTCCAGCTACACAACTTTGACCCCCAACTACAAAATTTTGGCCTCTACTGCAAGTCTGAAATTTTCAACCCCTACAACAACTGATGCCTCCACACGTGTGAGCAAATCTAAGGCTTCCTTTGACCTTTGCTTGAGATTATCCTTTCTCTAGGGCTTGAGAATGACCTAATAGACCTTCCTTCAACCTTCTTTCTACAATTTCTTCAAGTTTGATCTTGCAGCAGCAAAACCCTAGCCTCCTTCCTTTGCACATGTGAAAAGAGAGAGAAATAACCCAAACACTTGTCCTTTGTCCTTCGTCCTTCTTCCTTCTTCGTTGGCCTTCTTCTTCTTCTCCTTCACTTGAATGATGAGAGAATGAATGATGTATATATAGGCTTCCAAGGTGGATGAAATGCCCTAATTGAGGCCTACTTCTTCGCTGCCATGTTGACTTGGTCTTGGAGGGTATTTTAACTCTTTTAAATACAAGAATAATTTTTTTTACAAGTTACAATGTGTCAAATGGGGTCTTCTTAATATGACAATGACTCTTTTGACTTCTTGACCCTATGACAAACCCTAGAAGCACTCAATGGGTGCTTGACCTCTAAAATAAAATACCTTGAGCATGAAACCCATTGTTCAGAAATAACAATAATAATTTTCCTTATATTTTACAATATACAAGAATCGAAAGTACATTTCAAATTTATGAAGACTGAAACTAGTTACACATTTTTCAACAGAAATGATGCCACTTGTATTTCATATACTCGAATTTGATGCCTAGAAATGTTGGATGCATCCTTGTAATACTTTCTTGTCACTCAAAATGTCAAAATAGTAAAATGCCCTAAGTTCAGACCTTCTTCCCTTAAGTTCTACTCTCTTCTGCATCTCTAGCATGATTATGATCCTCCAATTAAGTTGCCTTTTATGTACAATTGTGGAAAGCTAGACCAGTTAGAATATGTTTTTTAAGGCCTTCACGCATTTCTTTATCTGTCAAAATATTGAAGCTACCAAATTCTAGTCCTTCCTTACTTAGGATTTCAACAATTTTCACACTAAAACCAATATCGAAGTTCTTCAGAAGGAGTACCCTTCAAAAACCTTCACAAGATTCTAAAACCAATCATATTGAGTCAAATTCTAACTCGAACAAGAACATGTTCCGTTTGCCTCATGCCAACAAGTAGGATGTCCTCCATGTAGACTGAATCAAAATTTGTGAGTTTATCAACTTTTAATATAGGCAGGGGAGGGTGAGAAAAATATTAATAAATGAACAATATGTACTTTTTTTTTGCTGCAATGAAAAATTATTGCAGTAATTTCTTTGGCCATGTATTGGTCCAATTCAACACATACATGAATAGGCTCATCTTTTGGTCACAGAACTCACTGAAGCTTTCACTAAAGAATTTGGTTCCTTTGTTGAGAACTTCGTCCTTAGGGTAGAAATTCCCTTTTTCAAACCCGAAAGCAGTCCTCCTAGAGCATCAAAAATAAGTGTCCACATACTAGGCAGAGGGTTCGATTTTTCCAGTGCAGGTGGCAGGAAAAATTTGCAGAGCCTAGTAGCAATTCAGCAGGCAGTAGTATAGAAGCAATTCCAGTGGAGCAGATCAATATTTTCACTAAGCAGATTCCTTGTTTGGGCACAAAAGGTTTTTGCAACAATTTTGCTAGAGAAAAATCATCGTCGTGTGGAAGAGAAAGTGCACACATAGTGGGAGATTTCTTATAGAGGGTTTCTAGTTTAAAAATCCAAATTTCCAGTTGCAGTTGGCAATAGCTGCAAGTAGATTTTCTCACTCCAAAAGCGAGTGCAAATAGCAGAATCAACAGCCGAGCAGGAGAAAGAGGGAGATTCCAATTCTAGTTTCAATTTTTTGCAGAGATGGCCACAGTTGGGCTTAGAGATCAGGATAAGTTGGAGGAAGCCTCCAACTACGTCATCTAGAAGGCTAGGATGTTATTCCTGCTAGATGAATTTGGCCTGAAGACCCCTATGCAGAAAACGTTGTGGCAGTGTTAGTTTTTGTAGCATCGGAGGTGTTCTAGTCTCAAAACTTTATGGAGAGGCTAAAAGACATGAGCTCTCCATAACCCAGAAATTGTTTCTGAAAATTCCACCCAAAGTATCTCAATTAGATTATTAACCTATTTTTTAATATTTCCCAAGTCTAAACTTAGGAAATTTGGTTAATTGATCAGTGTTAATTGAGATAAGGTGTGAATCATCTAGAAACTCACACAGATCGACTATGAATTAATATTAGCCATCGATTAAGGTTTAATCTTGGTCATTGGAGTCCCAACAAAAGATTATAAGAATAAGTCAATGGGTAGATGGAGAAATCACTTGTGAGAACCACAGAGAGTTCGATTTCCTCGAAGAGTTCGATTTTCCAGAGAGCCAGCAGTGTTGGAAGAGTTCGAGCTTCAATAGGGAAGCAGAGACAGAGGGGTAGAGGCAGTGAGGCCGAAGGAAGTTTTCCAGATCTGTTGAAGTGCATTGCAGAGAAAGGCCGAAATTTCTCCACGAAGTTGCGCAGAGGCAGTGCAGGGGCTTCATTGAGCAGTTCGATTTGCTAAGGAAGACATTTTCAATTCCAGAGGTCGAGTTGAGGTTCCAGAGTGCCGAAGAAGTGTTTTCCCAGTCAACAGTAGGCAAGACGGTGTGATTAGGAGACGATTCACACAACATGTGTGACAGACAGCTGAGCCCGCGCAGGCCCAGTTGGACAGCTTGCTTTTCAATGGCATTCAAGTGCCGAGATTGCTCAGAGTGAGGGTAACTTCCCTTTAGATATTTTTGCCAATATTCGGCATCCAGATTGTACTCAAAATTTCTCATTGCTGCATAATAATAAAAACCCTTAGCTGCTACACCGGTTTTCCCAAGTTAAGTTTTTTCGGGGATATTTGTCCAAAAATAACTGTGCTTATTTTTATGTGTGTGTGCTAGTACATTTATCAGTTTCTAGTGCTATTTTCTTCCGCAATTTATTTGTGAAGGTTGTAGTGAAAATTATTTGATGTTTGTCATAGCAAATAAATTGTTAAATTAAATTAACAATTAGAAAAATAATTTCCAGTTGCTGCAATAGGATTTCAGACTTGAAATTTTAATAGGCAGAACCTTCTGATGCAGATCAGTTGAAGGAATTCAGGAAGGAGATGGCCAAGACGAAGTGGATGATCTTGGATGGAGTCCGGGACCATATAGTCTCACATATATCGGCGAAGGAGATGTGCGATGCTCTCACACAACTATACCAGAATCCTTCCGAGCAACGGAAGATGTTCTTGAAAGAGAAGTTGAGGAACATCAGGATGTATAAGAGTGAAGGCATTGATCTCTTTCTCACCAGAATTTGGGAAATATGGGATCAGATTGTAGTCATTTGGGAAGCGACTCAAGATACACAGCTAGTGCATTTGGCACTAAATAGTGTCTCAGAGGATTGGGAAATCTTCATCCAAGGCCTCTTGGGACGAGATACTCTACCTAGGTGGGATAGGATGTAATCATACCTATAGCAGGAGGAGATGAGGTGAGCACTTGTGAAGACCTCCATCAGCAGAAGCAACAACAAGGGATTGAAAGGTGTGAAGGAGGAAGATAATGTCGCCCTTGCATCAAAGGGTCCCAATCAGGGACAGGATTCATAGGAGGAGAAGAAAAAGGACCTATCTAAGGTCAAGTGCTGCAAGTGTGGCAATTTTGGCAACTACAGTACTCAGTGTCCTCAAAGGAAGAAGGACAAGCAGGAGGAGCTGGACTAGGCAACAACATCCGCAAAGATAAAAAAGTTGTCCTCCAAGCTAGAGGAAGATTTTTCCATGTTTGCAACGATAACTACAGAAGTGAGGAGGAGCGATATGGAGTTATAGTCCCAGAGTTGGGCAGAGATTTGGGTAGGGTCCATTGAGGTGAGCATCAGTTGGTGTTTCCTCATGGATCATTCCCTTGTTACAGGGGCCCACAGTATTCAGCAGCAGGGGGATCAGTGTTAGTTGATGTAGTCAAATTCCAGAGTGACAGTAATAGACTAGTTGCAATTAGATGTCGAGGAGCACAGAGCAGTGTTGACAGTAGCGCAGGAGGCTCAATAGCAGAGTCAGCAACAAAGCAAATTCCAATGGACAGCACAAATTCTAGTAGTATTCAAATGCTTAGGAGACAGATGCAGCACAAAGGCACAATTAATTCAGTATTTTGGATGCTTCTCAGTTCAGTAGCAACAGCAATAGTTGAGAGGGAGATGCAGTGCAGATGAAGAGTTGGCAGTGGTATAGTAGTGTCAATAGCAGCACAGATGCAACAACAGAGTTGCACAGTGGTTGGTGCGCAGTGGCAGGCACTCACAGTGGCCAGACATTAGCAGCGTGTATGGAGGATGATGTAGAGACAGGATGTCGTAGTAGTTCAGCACTAGAACACCTTCCTCGCTAAGAGGGAGTGTTAGTTTTTGTTCTAGTCTTGACAATTGTCAAAAAGGCTAAGAAATGCTAAAACTCTAGAACCTAGAAAAGGTTTCAGGAAAATCCACCTATAAATGCCTTGATTAAGTTAATTAATCAGAAATTAAATTTTTCCTAAGTCTAACTTAAGGTAATTAACAATAGTTAATTGAGGAAGGTGAGGTTTCTCTAGGAACTCGCACGGTTCGACTAGGAAATGATCTCAGTCATTGATTAAATTTTAATCTTGGTCGTTTGAATCCCAACTGGAGATTATAAGAAGAGGTCGATGGGTAGATAGAGGAAGACACTTGAGATTGATTTCCTTGGACAGTTTGATTTTCCAGAGAGCATCACCATTCTGCCAGAAGAGTTCGAGCTAGAGAGGGGACATAGAGACAGAGAGAGGCAGAGACAGTGAGTCCAAAGGAATTTTTCTAGTTCCAGAGAGTCAGAAAGAGGAGGCCGAAAATATTCTCCAAGAAGCTGTTGAGAGGCAACGCATAGCCTCAAGTGAGAAGTTTGATTGAGCTGAAGGGGAGGACATCTTCAGTTCCAGAGGCCAAGGATATTTTCCACAGGGCCAGAGAAGCATTTTCCCAGTCAGCAGCAGGTAAGACAACTAGATTGGTAATTGATTTAGGCAGAGCATTTGGTAGGTTGTGCAAGGGTGACGTAGAGCCTGTGCAGGCCAGTTTGGACGGCTAGCTTTTTAGAGGTCAGACAAAGTCGAGATTGCTCGGAGAGGGTAAAATCCCTCAGTATATTTTTGCCAATATTTCTCTTGGGTAGATTTGCCAGTTTGGCGACATTTATTGTACTTAGAATCTCTCACTACTGCTTAATAATAAAAACAATCAATTGTTGCACCAGTTTTCCCACATTGGGTTTTTTCGGGGACTTTTGTCCAAAAATAGCAGTGTTATATTTTTGTGTATGTGTGCTAGTATTTTCTCAGTTTCCAGTCTATCTTCCGCAATATTTTATTTTTGTGAAAATTGCAGTTGTGAATTATTCATTATTCGTCATAGCAAATACACTGCTAATTAATTTACAGTGAGAAGAATAATTTCCAATTGTTGCAATACTTAAGAATTTCGCACCAGGATCATCCATCATTTAAGGAGTGCCCCTCAAATCCACCTCAAATCATTCTCAGGGTTCCCAAATCTAATTGGGGTGTCACCACGTCATCTCCATGGGTCTCCAATGGTCAACACAAAGCCTCCTCTCTCTAGTGTTAGGGCTCCATCAGGGTCAACAAGCCCTCCCTATTCATCTCATGGAAGGCCATCCTTATCTGGGCTTTGAATCATGGCCTGCCCATTAGGTAGTGTCAAGGCCAACCTAGGGGCATGTTGGGTCCAATGGTGCAATCATCAATAAGATCAACATCCTGAGTCCTGGGTGTGCTCTGGGACATGCATCATCTACTCAAGTCATCATAATGCCCAATGCTTTGATATAAGTGGACAATATTGCATATGCTTAGTCATTGGTTTCTCTAAAAGGCCTAGGTACCTATGGAGTGGGTGCGCTTAAGGCCTAAGTTATTGTGGACCACCTGACAAAAACCAACTCAAAATACAATGAAAGCAATCATTCATCAAAGACTAAGATCATATAAGCATCTAAGTGGACCAAACTTGCATGTTAAGGGCATATTAATACTTTAAACTTCGATCACCTTCTGATATCTAACTAGACCAAATCCTGTAAAGGTGTTCCCTACCTTGATAGAGGTGGTTAATGGTCAACCCTATTAGGTGCTTCTAGCTCCTAAGGGGAGGTGGCATTTCCAAGGTCAACCCCTCAATCAATAGGTGTTAGTGTAAATAAGTGGTAATGAAAGGGAAAAGGTTTCATAGCCAAGTGCCATGGTCTAGGGGACCAACTAATGGGGAGTCCACATCCTGAGTGTATAGATGTAAATGGAGGGAGAAATCATGGATACATGAGTTACCCTGTTTAGCTTGTTTTTCCCACCCCACTAATGCTCCTTTTACTTCTTCTTGATAATGCTTTGTATTACGGTGCATAGCTCAAGGGTTATAGCTCGCTCTTTATGATGTAACATTTAATTTTACCCCTTAAGATGAGGCAATTTATCACTCATTAGGGTTGGGACATGCAAGGGTTCCTTTTGATGTAATGGAACATCAAGTGCTCAAGAACCAAATGATGGTTAATGAGGAGGGTGGAGTTCATGCTAGGCTTTTTCCCATGCGCTAACTTATGTCCCGACCATTCTTTGCATTTTGAATTTCTTCTTTTTCTTTTATTGTGGCCATTATATGATTTTTCATTCTTTTAGTTGCATCAACCCCCAGGGAAATGTTTCCTATCCCTACTCAAGGATGTGAATAAGAGGGTGCCAAATCCCAATGAACCAATGACAAGTTAGACTCAAAGAATGGAGGTGGTATAAGGGGTTTCCAATTTGAGATGGGAAGTGTCAAGTATGGTGTAAGGGAAAAGTGAACATGCTATATCAATCTGGGTTTTTCAAGTAGTGCCCCGCCTATGACCCTAGGGCCTTAGGGGAGGTCACATTGGACTAGAGCTAAAGATTAACCCCCTGGAAAGATGAGAGGATAGATTTACAATCACGATAGGTCAATCTTCCAAATCACCCCTTTATCCATACTAAATGCCCAAAACAAACAAATATAACTCAATTGCAAAATGATTAAAGTATATTTTGAAAAGAAGCCCACCCTCATCCAAGAGGTAATGTCGAATGGAAAGAGGTATGTGGATGATGCAGACGACGGAGGCACATGGCATATCATCACTAATAAGTGAATATCAAGGGTTGTTGGCTGGTTGACTATCCAATGTAAGAGAAAAGTTTTCTCCTAAAGGGTTACCAATTTTGGTGTGTAACAGTCCTTGTTACCGCTTAAACTAGCAAGGGTCCTATAGGTAAACTACTAGGTCAAGGGAAACAATGGAGCGATAGCCCACTGTCACCTCAGCAAAGGCTCCCTTCTCTTTACAAACTGTAAATCCCAAATTGGGCAATTTAACTAGAGAACTTATTCTAAAATCCGTAACTATATAATTTCAACCAAACATATAAAGCCCTAATTTTGAAACTTTATCTAGACAGTAACTAAAAATTTTTAAAAAAGAATTTAAATTTCAGGAGAATACCTGGTAATCAGTTGAAGGTGTTGTGGTTCCCACTACTGCAGTTACCAAACCACCCTTTACCTCCCAGCCTATCTAGGGTCTACCTGTACGGTCCCCAGATCCAAAAGACAATTCTTTTGGCCCCGTGCCCAAAACCCCAAGAACAATGGAGCTTAATCTAACTCTTTGTCTGTGATTCCTTCTTTGTCTCTATAAGATTTCAAACAATTCCCTTTCCTTCCTCCTCTTCCCAGGGCAAAATTCCACCATCCTTGTACCTTCCAAGGCCACCGTCTCCCAGCAGTTTGTTCGCTCTGTGATTTTGGCCTTCTGACACGTGGAATTCCAAGATTGTCGAGTATCTTCCTTTTGAGGTGGTCATTTCTTATTATGTGTTGAGTTTACATAATTGGTTACAAATTTTACTTAATTTCTTTTATGTCATGCGTACTAGGGATTTTACTTAATTTGTTTGCTTGGTTGATATAGTATATCCCTTTTTAGTTAATTACCTTTAGTCTCTTTATGTAAAATATACAATTATTAATACAATTAACAATTAATAGTAATAATTTATAGTTCTTTTTTTATTTGGTTAATATATTGTGCATGTATTTTATAATTTCCCCTATTTTTTTGTATAAAAATATATTACAATTCCCATTAGTCTTATATGATATATATATTATAGCGCCTTGCATTTACTTTCTATTGGGTATAATATATTATAGTTTAAGATGGTGGTACACATATTAAGTACACAAAGTGGTCGATATATTCCCTCTGAGTTAGGTATTTACTTCGTATTTTCAATAATTGTTTTACTTATCCTATACTTGGATATTTTCATCTCCGGTTAGTAAGTATACTAGTGCAGTACATGCGATGCATGTATACGTAGCTATCATATGCATGTCTCGCATGCATGCCAATAATCATATTCTATGTTTATTTCGAAATGGGTCATTACACGGACTTTCACCAATGGGAGGAGACTCGGTATAATGAGAATCACAAAGATAAATGAATCAATGATAGGGTGAAAGGTGATCCTAGAAGCCTATTCACAAGAGAGGCTCAAATATATGACTAGCTTGCTTGGAAAGTAAGATGAAAGGCTCTCTACGAAGGGCTTGGGAGAATCCCAAGGACTAGGGGTTCGCCCTTTGTTCTCCAAATAATGAACATGTGGTGCTTCCAATGGGTGTGGGGACACACAAGTAACCTCATGGGCATCCAAGTAGATCAAAGATGTCTATAGATCATTTGCAAGGGCTCGGATTATGATGTAAGTGATGCCATATCATCATATAGGTCCTGGGTCATCTGCCAAGTGCATGGTACAACTGTGGGGTCGGTTGGGCATGGTGAACCAGGTGCATCTTTCTAGCAATCTCTGAGCGTCTCTAGGGATCCATCGAGTGTGATCTACTATTGTAGAGGCCCATGGCTCTCTACACACACCCTACATGTGCCAATGTAGCCCTCTGGAGGGTTAGGACCCCGTATAGGGAGACCAAACCCAAAATGGAGACCATTTGCAATCCTGCATAAGATCCAATGCATCCCCTAGCCTTCTAATACAACAAGTCATTTAAAGAAATCGAGTTATAGAGCTTACAAACCATGGATAATATGTGGGCACTTCATAATGGCATGGCCTTCCATAGTGAGCTTTGGCATGTGCTAATGTCTCCAAGCTCCAAAGGGGTTAACCAAGTACCCTATTAGGTGGTTTCTACCTTTAGAGGGGATAGTATGTCCAAGGTACATCCCTCAAATGGTGGTGACATGTGATAAAGAGATGAATGGAGTAGGGAATGAAAGGGGCAATCCTGGGCCACATGTCAGGGTACAAGGGTAGCTAATAAAGGGAAGCCCACACTTGGGTATATAATGTATAGAAGGGAGCAGTCGTGGTGCATGAGATACCACGACCTTGATTTTTCCACCCTTTTTTGTATGCCTTCTTCCTTTTATGATTTTTCTTTGGTTAACTGCTTGGGACTCAAAGGAATGAGAGCATGATGTGTAAAGTATAGTAGTGGATACCCCCTTTAAGGTGGGGCAGTTCATCGTCCACTAGAGGTTGGGACAATCATGGGTTCCTGAATGATAAAAGAGGCTCATCTAGGGCCTAGAGGAACCAAGGTGATGGCCATGGAAGGGGGTAGAGCTCATGTATTGGCTTTTGCCCACGTGCTAAATGTGTTTGTCCCCGCCATCTTTTGCATTTTGTGGTATAATTTCTCTTGAATGTGGCCAATTATGCCCTTACTTTTCTTTTTAGCTGCATCAACCTTCGGGGTATTGTTCCATGCCTGACCCAAGGTGTGGGTAAGGGGAAGGGGAGGCTAACCCTATGTGGACCCAATGAAGGAATGTGGACCCAGGTGAGAAGAATGATGAAATGGGGTTATAATGAATGGCGGGGGAATGATATATGTGGATGAGGGAGCACGACCACGCAACCAAAATCAGGGTTTCCCATGAAGTACCATCCCTAGAACCCAAAGGTCAATAAAAGAGATCCCACAAGACTAAGGTCCAAGGGTAACATCCAAAAGAGGCCTAGGGGACAAGAGCATAGACCTAGCCCACTCTTTCTGTCAAATCCCCCCATCAATTCATGCCCAAAACTTTCTATCATAAGTAAACTACAATACTCAATTACCAAATGACAAGGCATACCTTTAGGTTTGAGAGGCCCACCTTCAAACATACAATCATGACAGATGGGTGAGTGACCACATGGCTAGCTCAGGTGGCAGAGAAGTGGCACAACAAGCTAGTTGGTGGCTGCAAGGGGCTGCTGGCTGTCGGCTGAGGACCATCTTGGAGAAAATTTTCTCCTGAGGATATCACCCACAAAATAGTGGGTAACATCTGGCTCCAACTAGGACGTGATCCCTCGAAAAGTGGGCAAAGCTACTCAAACGGGGGTCACGAGAACACCAGCAATCTCTTAGTACACCATAGACCTGTTATCTACACATATCATAGATAAAAAAACACAGGGCAGCATGCTTTTGCAGTGTCTTATGATCGCAAATGCTTGGATTAGACCCATAAAATCAATCATAAAAATAAATTCTTCAAATGCAAATTTTGAATCTAAATGCAGCTAATCTACCATGAGAAATATCATATATTATTAGTTCTAATGCAAAAATCAGCATGCAATGCATCGTACCCTAACATGCATATAATAATGCTAATGCTAAATATAATCATAAAGCCAGTGTAACAAACATATCATCATATCAATATACATATGCCTACTAGTATGACTACTCATGTAGCAAATCCCGAAGTGAATGCGAATACACTTGTATGGAGGATGAAGCGGGTGGGAAGTGGGAAAATATGATCTCCATTCGAGGTAAAATGAAGCCCTAGGAAAAGGAGACTAAGCTAATATAGAAGTGCAAGGCTTTCCCTCTAACTACGCAATGGTAGAATGAAAGATCACTCTAAACAACTCCTATCACAATCATTGTTTATAATATCATGCTTTGTAGATGCCACAAGGTCGTGATGAGAGAGGAACGAAGGGCGAGGGAAGGAAGGGGTGCAATAAATAGGTTGCTCAAGGTGATGGTTACATTGGAGAGGGGAGATCATGGAGTGATCAAAACCTTGAGGGTGTGTCTAAGGAGGGAAAGTATAATCAATGAGGGGCTCTTCCTCCACACTATACTCGGAAGGGGGAAAGGGCTCATCGTCTGATCCGGATTTAAATAGGAACGCAATAGATTACAGAGATAACCATAAATACAGAGATGCGATAACCATAAATAAAGAGATGCAACGGAAATAACACTTCATTTCATT
>APFE030219119.1:81024-92712 GCA_000404065.3 Pinus taeda
TTTCATTGAGTCTGTTCCTTTTCACATTATGTATGTAGTTGTAGGTGCTCCAACACCTCTCTGCAAAAGAAGTATTTACAACCTGTGAAAGAACTTTTTTTGCCAATTTTGGCAAAAGCCCCGCCCCGCCATATGTTTCCCACCATGTGAGAGTATCAAATCTATCTCTATCGTCCATTGCATGGAAGTTACCATACAAACTAGTGCCACTGAAGTATCTGCCTATTTCAAGGCGCACAGCTGCACATTCCTCCCTGTCAGGTACCAATTTTTCTAATGCTTCCAGATATCCTCTAGTTACTCTGGATCTAAATGGGGTTTGGTCCTAACCCCACCCCCTGCTGCAGGTTGGCCCAACCAAGACGTAGAGTAGTATTTTGGCGTAAGGATATACGCCAAGCAATGTAGTGGAAGATTAAGTCCATTCCACCGTTCACACACACAATCGTGAATCAGTTTGTACAAGTTGGGATCTCTGTTATGAACAACATCTTTTATTTGCCCCAACATGGTGTCCATCTGCTCATACACCTCGCCAATCACTGGTTTGTCTGTATCTGCAAACCGAATCATGTGATAAATGGGCTTGGTGAAATCCAAAACTTGCCTCACACTTGTCCAAAATTGGCCATCAAGAGCGGCCTCCTCCACCATTTCAAAACCTCCCTTGTCAGCTGCATTTGTAGCCCTTTCCTTCAATACCTGCCAATGTGGACTTGATACCATGCTAGCCATTGACTCTCTTACCTTCAAAAGGCGCTTGAAGGTGAGGTAATAGCTACCAAATCTCGTCTTCGCAATCTTCAACAACTCCAATCTCGAGTGACTGCGGAAAAGGCCATGGGTATTGCTATGATTTGTAATAAATTTTATCATTTTTTTGCCTTTTTGTACAAATCACCAATCCATTGGTATTGTTCATTTTTGTTCTTGACAATATCATGCAACAGAAGGTTCAATGTGTGAACTAAACATCCAGACCAAAATATATTGGGGTATTTGTCCTCAATAATTGCTCCCGCTGCCCTACAATTAGCAGCATTATCAGTGATGACTTGGATGACATTGTATGGCCCAATACGGTCAATTGTTTCAAGTAATGCTTCTGCAATGTTGATGGCGGTCTTGAACTTGTCTGAGTAATCATGTGCAGTTAGAAAGATTGGACCATTAACAGACACAGCAAGAACACTTATCAATGGCTTGCCTTTTACATTTGTCCATCCATCAGATACGATGGACACCCCATGCTCAGTCCAAGAACTTGTCATTCTATTCAAAGAATGTGACATTTTTGCTTTTTCATTATCAAGGCCAACGGTTCTTGCCTTGTCATACCCAGGGCTCTTGTATCCTTTAGGGGCATCATTTATGGCCGAAACCATTTCGTGCCAATAAGGTGAGCGAAAAACGTTGAATGGTATCCCACATGCATAGAGAAACCTGTAAACCTTTGAATCCACATCATTCCTACACCCCTCATCAAGGAAATCTGATATGGTTCTACGCCTTAAAGATGATGACCCTGGGCCTCCATATCCACTGCCTTGGGAGGATGCTGAAGGAGTTCTTTGTGATTGTGAGCTTGGTTCAAAGAAACCCCTTGATTTTTTTTATTTGTATTGGGCTTCCTCCTCCTCCCTTATGTATTTGGCTCTATCCGCTGTTGACACCGCTGCACAAGTTTTGATTCCTATTTGTTTCTCTCCATCCCATGGCCTTTTCCTGCAGAGGTGTCTTCTAGCACGGGTGTATGAACCTGTGTAATCAGTGTTGCAATGGGGGCAATGAAATTTAGTGGTTCCACCCCCTCTCCCTGTTTCAGCCCTGTGAACATATTTCCACGATGGGGTTTGGTCTTGTTTAGTTTTTTTAGGGTCCTGTTCACCCTCCTCCAGCTCCTCCTCACCGGGGTTTTCACCAATTTGACTTTCTCCAGCTTCTTCATCCCCCTCTTCAATTTGCCCCCTCCGTTTCCTACTCTCCAGCACCATAATAGCCTTAAAAGGGACCAGGAAGAGGAAAATGCCTAGAAATATAGTCAGGTCCATGGTGTTTGATGTTTGTAGGGTTTTGATTCAAAATCTGCAAATTAATTTAATTTATTGGGATTAATTAACTTAATTTATTAATTTAATTCAAATTCATAATTTTAAAACTCAATAAACTAAATTAAATTGACTAAATTACTACCTAACTAAATTAAACTAGCTAGATTAGCTAAACTACTAAGTTACTTACCTCTGCAAGCTTGCTCCTCACTCCTCGCTCTTCAGCACTTGCTCCTTGCTCCTTTGCTCTTGCTCTTGCTCCTCAGCCAAGCTCAATGTTTGATAATGAAATTTTTTTATGCCCTTTGGGCTTTTAAAACAATTTTTTTTTTTAAATTTAATTTTTTTTTGGGTCCGCGGATTTTTTTTCCGCCGACCCGCTCCCGGCGCGCTTAAAATCGCTCCCGGAGCGAATTTTTAACGCTCGGGAGCGATCGGGAGTGGTCGCTCCCCGATCGCTCCCGGGCTTAAAAAAGCGCTCCAGGAGCGACGGAGCGACCGCTCCCTAAGTCGCTCCCGAAAATGGCAGGGAGCGAAATTTTTTTAGACGAAATCGCGCTCCCGAAAATCGCTCCCGTCCGGGAGCAATTTCGGGAGCGCGCTCCCGAGGCGCTCCTGCCCGGAGCGCGCTTCGGAAGCGGGTTCGATTGGGGGGGGGGGCACTCCCCCGCAACTATGCTCATTACTAACTCAACAGGCAAAGCCAAATCAAATTTTTTTGTGGTGTCTAGGGTCAAAACAACTATGTAATGGAAGTTCAGGCATTTCAGAAACGCATAAATCTAGAACTTCACAATAACATCACAGATCTACCTTGTTATGACAACTCTAGATTTGAAATCAACATTTTGATGGGAAAGGTGACAACCCAAGAGCATTCCATTTAGAAAGATTACATTTTTAGTGTACAACTTTAATTCCCTCGTATTCACTCATGCCATCCCCCAGTTAAACTCACTGGCCAATAATCTAGTAAATCAAGCAATTGATCTCGCTCTAGGCATGATTAAACCTTGGAGAATTAATCAGTGATGCCAACCCTACTGATTCATAACTGCCCCACACTGCTCATCTGAGGTGAAGTGCATGTGAAAATACCGCAGGATCATGAAGAAGAGGAGGAACAATCATCATGAAACTCCTAAAAAGATTGAAAAAGCCCACCAAAAATGAGAAGTCCAAATGTCTCAAGTTTATTCCTTGTCTACCTCCTTCCAAATACAGCAACATCTACTGGAAAATGGCCCCAAGGAAAAGGAAAACCTAGATGATTATCCTGATTAAGTACCACTACCAAAGGAAAAGATGGAAAAAATAATGGATAAAGCAGCAGATGTGCAACATTAGCAGAAAACAGAGTTTAAAGAGCAACTTCAATTAACACAGAATTGGAAAAGCTCAGACTAAATTCAGGGAGAACAACAGAAAAAAGGAGAATGAAAGCAAAAATTGGCAGCCTCAGATAAAAAGGAGAACATCCGACACAGTGTAGGTGATACAGATGCTTATTAGAGATCAAGTGGAACCTGCAGGCACTCCAAGCAGGAGTCCAACACCCTCCAAGCCAGCTCAAAAGAAAAGGAAGTAGACATGGATGCAAGTGGCAATCATAAACTGTAAGGAGTCACGACAAGAAAGACAGAAGTCCCCATCAATGACCTTAAAATGATCATACATCAGTCAATGTCTGACAGCCATGCCTTAAACACAGAAATGATAAGTCTTCTAGTGTTTTTGGCTTTATATGTAGAATTTCAGATACTCAGCTTGTCAGCAATGCTGGAAATGTAATACATAAGAAAAGGAGTATTATCAGTGTCATTACTGTCAGGATGGTAGATGAATACCCACATTTTGAAATCATATCAGGTCTGTCTGTAACAGCTCATGTTGGAAAGAATTGGGAATATGAACTATGCAGCTGCCTTTTGGGTATAGCCAAGGCATTGTAACTTAATATGAAGTAATAAATATTAAAAACTCCTTTGTTTCTGTTAAAGAATTATTAGTTCTTGGAATGGTCACTTGGTTAAGTAGCTTAATGCCAGAATATATTAATCCTTGTGTGTTTATGAGGTATGTACTTAAGCTAGTCAATACCTCTGTTTAAACTAGTCAACAGCTCTGTTGGGAGCATGACAGATATATGAAACATACACACATTATTATACATATATATAAACAGCAATATTTTTACTTTAGAAAATCCATAGCATAAAAGGAATCAGCCGAGATAATTTAAGAAACCATGTAAGCATATTCTCTATATACTACTCAGACTCTCTTCATCATATGTCACAATAAATATGGCACCCTCGATATAAAATCTATATAAAACAATTAGAAAACTTGATGGTAGAAGGAGAAAACAATTACCAACATAGTTATCAATATACAATGGGATTGAATCCTTGACGCATATTATGCAAACTACAGCAAATTTTAAAAATTGCTTTTGATCAAATAATTTAAAAAATGCAACTGTGTTTTCTTCATAATAAACAAAATAGACAGAAAGCACAAAGTGTACATAGGCAGTGAAGCAGCCTTTTCCCGCATGCGCTGGATGAAACGCCCGTTGTGGAAACTCCTTCCCACTACATCAGCATGGTGGTTATCTAATGGATATGCCACTTTGGCGTCTTTTCCTTCCTTGAATAAAGCATACCCTATTATATCCTGAGCATCAATTCCTTCCACACAATCTGTATATGAGCGATACATATATGTTAAGAGTATATAGGAAATGCCAGTCAAAGCCCTCTTATTCCTAATCAATACAGCTCAAATAGAAAGCTTTGAATTAACACAAGCTTTAGAAACTTCTAATCACTGGAAAATAATAAAAACATGCTGTGTGGCAAAGAACATTTTATACAGACATAAACACAATCTTGTTCAATTTCCTTTTGTTCATGCAGAATCAATTCCCTTGTAATAATTTTTCTTCAAGAATGCCCAATCTGTTAGAAAGTGACTTAAAAGAGAAGATAAAAGGATCCTCTTGCACAGACAATGAACTGTATCCCAAATAAAAAGGTTGAGTAATCATACAATATATCAAGTATGCAACCAAAACACTTACCTTGAAGTCCCAGTTCAATCAATTTCAAGTATCCACCTGGCTGTAACAGTTCCCCTACAATCCTATCAGGCTCGCTCAGGTCTCTCTCAATTACATGAATACGTCTTCCATCCTGCATTGATTGGTAGAAAAACAAGAAAAGTAACTTAGGATTCAATAATGCGCCTCCTCAACTGATTCTCCCCTCCCATGCATGAATGTTTATTTTCACATTTTCCTTTACTAGAGACAAGTGAATTTTGCATCTTCTCACATTCCCAAATTTATTTTTATTTAATATGAAGTGTGCATACAATTCATAAGCAAATCCTTTCCCTAGGGCCTGAATACACTATCAACATTGAAACAACTCTTGGGTGTAAAAGTTGGCCGGATGCTGAAAATATATTTATCAGAAAAGGCATGCTCACTGCATCCATATTTTTTTCACAACTAGAATTTCTGTGTCTGTATATATTATTTATTGCAATTTTTTTCTTCAAGGATCCCGTAATTGATGTTCTAAGAAAGGTTAACATAACATCAATTAACGCAAGACCCCAGTTGATATTATGTGATATTATCTCTTCTCCCCAGTGTTTCAGGTTTCAGGCTCACTCACCTTCCATAGTATTTTGTCAGCTTGGAAGGCTGTTGCAGGTCTGGTCCATTGGCATTGGTAGGGCGGTAGGGAAGGTTAGGATCTAGCCTGTTCTCCTATTTGTAGGTGGAGAGTTCAAGGTTCTTTTGTTGCAAAGATGCCTTGTTTTCAAATTCGCAAGCAAGAATGGCATTTCTCTTGGGATGATATGAAGGATTCTTCTACTTGCTCCTACAAGGATTCGCATGTTTTCACTTAGGAGGATGGCCTTGTTTCCCCTGATCATACTTACATTATGGAGTTGAGGGTACTTATTCCAGACTGTGGGTTATTAAAAATGAATATTGGGAAGCTTGGATGATTTTGGAGGGATTCAGGGTGGAGCTTTGGGTGAACGATCTTCCAGTATGATTCTTGTCATCTGTATTTACTATTTAGTGCTTCATCAAAGATATTCTTTATCACTAGTCATCAGTGAAGGCGGGTCCCCACTAATTTAGAGCACAAATAAGTACACCAGCCTAGATCCATCTGAACTCTGGATCTACCAAGTGCTGGGAGGGATCAAATCTCTTTTCACTCTAAACGAACTTTTCATCTCAAGGGATTTGATCCTTCTCGGCACTTGATGATCGAAAGTTAACATGGATTTAGGCTGGTATTATATAAATTTCACGTCTTTATATATAAAAGTATTTTCATTTTTCATTTTATTAAAACCTTGATTGAATCTCTATCTAATATTCACAGAATATTTTTAGCAGTAGTTAGAGTAGAAGGTTTAGATATATCTCAAAAGTATAACATTTTTTTCTTTTAGATTTAATTAAAAAAATGTTTTAAAATGAGTTATGATTTTGGACATGTGGTATTGTTAAGCCATGATATTGGCCCATGGTATTGTAACAAAGCCTATTTACAAGTTAATAATATCCATGGTAAAAAGAGGGTGAATATCCATGGTTAAAAATATGGTTATATTGTAAATTTATTGCAAGTATAAGTTTTTATGTGCTTATTAATTAACTTTTAATACAGTTACAAAATCATTATTAATCTCTGCCAAGGCAGAGCCAGTTGACCATTATTAGTTTAGCATTGACCAATGCAACTTATAATGTTTAACTTTGAAAAATAAATATTATTTAAAAACTATTTTTCAAACATTTGATTGGACCATAACTTAAACGTCTTATTGTAGCATTTGCAAAGTATAATGTCATATGGATAACTGCATTGTTGATTTTAAGTAGCATTAGATGTGCTCTAGCCATAAAATTTGGTGGAGAGGCTAAGGCACATGAGATCTCCAAGACCCAGAAACGTTTGGAGAAGTTCCACCCAGATGAAGAGATATTAAAATAATTAATATTTTAATGGATTCCTAAGTCTAAACTTAGGAAAATAAAAATATTAATGTGTATTAATATAAAATGGGTGAGAAAGTTTTAAGTGATGAGGATCAAGCCAGTTCTAATCTTAGCCGTTGATTAGGGACTTAATTTCGGCCGTTCAATCGTCAACAGGAAAAGTATAAGAGGAGGCTTGAGGGTCAATTGGAGACACACCAAGTGAGATCAGTCAATTTGATTTTCTGGGGCGAGGTTTGCTAAGGAAATCGAGTTAGTGATCAGAGTTGTAGCAAGGGGCAGTTTAGCAAGGGATTTTCATCCGAGGTTGAAGAATACATAGCATAGAGGCAACGCAGTGCCGGAGAAACATCGCAGGCCCTAGAAGTGTTGACGCAGAGGCAGCAGGAGCTGACGCAGAGGACACATAAGGTCATAGAGGATGACGCAAAAGTCGTAGAGGCTAACGTAGGCAGTGCAGAGGGCCGTAGAGGCTGACACTAGGCTTCAGAGGCAGCACTGGGGAGATTCTGTGGAATAGACTGAAAGCAGATCAGCCAGGAGAGGGTGACGCAATTCTAGAGCAGTGCTTGGAGCAGCGTTCGCTGTCCAGCACAAGGAACAATCAGATTCGCTGTGGGGTTTGATCATCCGGTTGCTAATTTGCCGGAATATCTGTCTCCAAATAGAGGTACTACTGTCGAGGATATTCTCTGTTGGGTGAGCCATTTCTAGCACCCTAGTTGTATTCATGAATCTGCTTAATAATAAAACCCTCATATCTGCTGCACCGGTTTTCCCGCATTGGATTTTTCCGGGGACGACTGTCCAAAAATAACGGTGTCCCTTGTGTTATTGTCTCAGTTTATTTCAGTGCATAATTTGTATATTTGTGAAAGTTGCAATAGTCTTTACTTCGATGTTTATGCAATTAAATAACTTGTTAATGTAAAGAACGAGGAGATTGTAAACCAGTAATTGCAGTAGGGGTTTCTAATGTGTTAGATTCAGGAATTTTCACATGGTATTAGAGCGATTGCAGATCAAAGGCGACTGAAGACACCAGCCGAGAAATTTGAGAATTTGAGCAAAGAAGCAGCTGTCCTGAGAGACAGTGTTGTTCCAAAGCTAAAGAGGAAAGAGGAGGAGTGACGTAGTGCAGAGAGTGTGACACAGAGACTCACGCAGTGCCTGCGTCAGCATTCTGAGACGAGAGAGGAAGACGCAGTAGCTAGGAGGATCCCACGTAGTGGCTGCGTTAGCCATCAGGGCCAGAGCAGAGGCAGAGAAGGGAAGATCAGGCTCACGCAACGCCACGTCACCTTTCTGAGCCAAGAAGGATTGGCCGGGAGGAGCAGATTTAGCCCTTGCAGAGATTGCACAGAGCCTGAAGAGCTCAGATTCTTCGAGTTATCAGGGTTAAGGGAGTCGTGCAGATTTTGATTTGTGGAGTTGGTGGGAAGTTGTTTCGGTGAATACAAAATAGTGTCTAAGGAAATTGAACCAAGGTAGAGGGAAGAACTACCTCGATAGATTTCTAGCCAAGAAATCTAGATCTGGGTTGCAGCGGCAAAGGAGGATTGGAGAGGAGTGATTCAACAGTTGGCCGAAGGATTTCCGAGAGGGAAATCAGGGCTCAGAGGAAGTCTAGAGAAGAGGAGTAGAGATGGCAGTGAATGGATTCCGATTGAGAGATAGGACAAATTGGACAGGGCTTCCAATTTTGTCATCTGAAAGGCCAGGATCCTGGAAATCCTGGATAAACATCGCATCAAGGACTATGCCTTGAAAACAGTTGTTGTCCCAATTGACCCTAATGTAAATGAGAAGTATGAGGAGGCCGAGGTGAAGGTGAAATGCATGATTCTAGACGAGGTCAAGGATCATGTCATACCACATATTGCTAAGAAAAACACAGCAAGGGAGATGTGGCAGACATTGACCACCTTATACCAAGGTTCTTTCGTGCAGCAGAAGATGTTATTAGAGAATCAGCTGACGTCATATCAGATGCAGAAAGGAGAGGAGATAGATCCGTTCCTTCTCAGGTTGCAAGGAATTCGTGACCAGCTTACTTCCGTGGGGTCTACACCGGATCCAGAGTTCATGGTCAGGACTGGTCTAAATGCAGTCTTCGAGGAGTGGGAGACATTTGTCCAAAGCATTTTTGGCAGCGCGACCCTCCCCAGTTGGGAGGAGATGTGGGCAGCTCTTCGACAGGAAGAGCTCAGGAGATTGACTAAGGCGGGGAGTAATGGTAAGGGATTTCGAATCAAGAAAGAGGAGGAGGAGGATGTAGCTCTCGCATCAGCAGGACAGCAGGGAGTTCAGAAGAGGAAGAAGAGCTAGGCTTCAACTGTGGGGAGCTAGGCAATTATGCTTCTCAATGCCCTAGGAAGAAAGGCAAGGGAGAAGCTTCCGACTCAAAGGTTGCTCCAGCAAAGGCGGAGAAGGATGTCGATATTGATGATGATTGCGCCATAAGTGCTCATGCACCTCTAGAGAAGAGGTGGGGAGGCATAGAGTTGTAGTCGAGAGGACTACATGCAGCGGCAGGATCCTTGAGGTGCCCAAACTCTTGGATCACATACGGCTACAGGAGCCCTTAACGATAGTAGCATGATGACAGGTGTCGAGTGGAGCAAGGTGTGATGGAGCAACAGTGGCAGAGCTAGAGTGCCGAAATCTGAGGCAGCACATCGGATGTAGCAGTGCGAGAGGTACAGAGGTGGTTGCAACAACGCAGTGGCAGCAGAAAGAGCACAGGATAGCAGCAGAGTTAGCTTCAGCATCACGAGGCTTCCAGACTGACTAGGATGTCTCAGTTACCTACTTCTCGGTAACTAAGTTGCAGTGCAGCAATTAGCAGTGGCAGTGTTATGGGCAACATGATGCAGCATGTTGAGAGGGAGATGCAGTACAGATGTAGCAGTGGCAGTGGAAGTGTCATGGGCAGCAGTACAAGAAGCAACAATGCAGTAGATGTGGGGAAGTAAGCCAAGCATCAGCACAAAGGACCAATGTAGAGGATCAGTGTGATGCTTCTATGGTGAGGCGTTACTAGAGCACATTCCTCGCTAAGAGGGAGTGTTGATTTTGGGTAGCATCAGATGTGCTCTAGCCATAAAATTTGGTGGAGAGGCTAAGGCACATGAGATCTCCAAGACCTAGAAATCGTTTGGAGAAATTCCACCTAGATGAGGAGATATTAAAATAATTAATATTTTTAATGGGTTCCTAAGTCTAAACTTAGGAAAATAAAAATATTAATGTGTATTAATATAAAATGGGTGAGAAAGTTCTAAGTGACGAGGATCAAACCATTTCTAATCTTAACCGTTGATTAGGGACTTAATCTCGGCCGTTGAATTGTCAACAAGAAATGTATAAGAGGAGGCTTGAGGGTCAGTTGGAGACACACCAAGTGAGATCAGTGAATTCAATTTTCTGGGGCGAGGTTTGCTGAGGAAATCGAGTTAGTGATCAGAGTTGCAGCGAGGGGCAGTTCAGCAAGGGATTTTCATATGAGGTTGAAGAATACATAGCAAAGAGGCAAGGCAGTGTCGGAGATACAGCGCAAGCCCTAGAAGGGTTGACGGAGAGGCAACAGGAGCTGACGCAGAGGACGCAGAAGGCCATAGAGGCTGACGCAGAAGCCGTAGAGACTGACACAGAAGTCGTAAAGGCTAATGCAAGCAGTGCAGAGGGTCGTAGAGGTTGACACGGGGCTTCAGAGGCAGCACTGGGGAGATTCTGTGGAACAAACTGAAAGTAGATTAGCCGGAAGAGGGTGACGTAGTTCCTAAAGGGTGACACAGTTCCAGAGCAGTGCTTGGAGCAGCTTTCGCTATCCAGCACAAGGAACAATCAAAGTCGCTGTGGGGTTTGATCATCTAGTTGCTGATTTGCCGAAATATCTATCTCCGAATAGAGGTACTACTTCTGAGGATATTCCCTATTGGGTGAGCCATTTCTGGCACCCTAGTTGTATTCACGAATCTACTTAATAATAAAACCCTCGTATTTGTTACACTAGCTTTCCCACATTAAGTTTTTCCAGGGACGATTGTCCAAAAATAACGGTGTCCCTTGTGTTATTGCTATGTTACAGGAAACGTGGTATAGAGGTCCGTTTCCGTACGGAAACGGGTACGAAACGTGGAAACGCGTTTGGTACGGCGGGAAACGCGTTTCCGGACGTACTGCCATGTTTCCCGAAATGGAAACGTGGCCAGTACAGCCGGAAACGTGTTTCAGGGCCGTATGACCCACGTTTCCTCATTAACTTGTGTTTTTTTTTTAATTTACTTTTAGGGTATGTTAGTGACTTCTTGTTGCTTCTAGATGCATGTCTAAAGTTATAAAAGTGAATTTTTGCCCTAGTGTCGATATGCAATTCATCAGGAAGTTTAAGGGATATGCAGTTCATGGTAATGTTAAATTCTTGAAGTAAAAGTGATATTCTCCTTTATTTTTCATTTTCATCCTTTTACTTAAATTTAACATTACCATGAAATGACTCAGGATGTTTGAGAGTGGTTTCGTCCTCATTGGATTTCATATGGAGAAAGTAGAATTTTAGATCTCACTCAAAATCCAGCAGACTTATTTGTTTTTCAGGAT
>APFE030219119.1:96478-120474 GCA_000404065.3 Pinus taeda
ATGTCTTATGAGATTGCTGGCTTGAACAACTTGTGGGACCTTTGATATCCTTGGAGGTGACTATTCCAACCGAAGAAGTCCTCACACTCCAATAGAGTTGGCAACCTATCCCTTGAAAACACAAAAATGCTTGCAAACCAATTGTTAGTGCAAAAGAGACTTGGCATATAGAGACCAAGTTGAGCTTGTCATTCGACCGAGGATGATAAGCTACAACAAGTGTACAAAATATACCAAGCCCAAAGGAGATTTGAGATAACTGCAAATCTCTCCTCCCTAGACAATAATGCCCTCAGGCAAATGCACAGAGAAAAACAACTAGATAGCAAATATGAAATCAAATGAATATCAAACGACACAAGTATACCTCATCAACCAAAGCATGCACCACAAAAGAAGCCAGTAACCCCAAAGACTTTTATTTATTTATATGAAAGGTAAGTACACAATCCGGCAGAGTCTCCGCCAGCCCAAAAGCTCCTTCTATCCTTGTACAATAAGAGCCCAAGGCTCATATAAATAAGAAAATGGGAGATGATCCCAAGGAAAATCCCAATGACAAGTGGCACAAAGGTGAAGATCCCAAGACCATGTCAAATTCCAAGTGGCTTATATGACTGTTCAATTGCTGGAGATAACTGCCTCTTTGACTTGCGTTAAACTGCTGATAGCCTGTGATAGCTGTGCGTATGGGCTGTCAACACAGCTGTGTAAACTGCCACATAAACTGCTGATTAACTGTGCGTATGGACTTCCACATAAACTGCTGTGTATGAGTGGGCTGCCAACGTAACTGGCTGTGCTCACTGCGTTAACTGCCCACGCAAAAGATGTGCTGCCCACGTTAATAGCTGTTTGACTTGTTGACTGGGCCCACGTAGATTGTTGACCTGTTATACATAAATCATATATGGGCTGAGTAATACGTATAGACTACTGTTATAATCTGTGTGTATTCCTTTGACTGCCCAACGCAAACTGATGTGTTGACTTGCCAGCGTGGACTATGCTGACCTGCGTACGGAATTGGGCCAGCGTATTTTTTAGATTTGGCATGTGCCTTTTGGTTGGTTGAAATTTCCCATACGTAGAGCATATGTGGTGAGGTGGGGTCCCTTCCCACTCACTTATTTTTAATTCCAAGTTTGATTTAAATTAAAACAAAAATGACCTTTAGCACTTCAACGTGGAACTTTGACTTTCTTTGACTTGAGTTGTGGCTTTCTTGGTGGGTCCCACATGCTTGCCACATCACCCTTGATTATCTGCATAATCTCCATGTCAAAATTTGACTTATTTTGACTTTGGAAAAATTTATAAATTTTTCCAATTATTCATTTTTTTTAATTTCTTCTTCATTTTTGCTACTGTGACTTGAAAAATCGGCTTTTGAGGGACTCTAAGTCATTTTTTGACCCCCAAAGTAGGCTCTAGGAGAATGTTGGGCCTCTGAGGATGAATTTCGAGTGGTCATACGCCCCAGAAATTTCCTAAGGCCACTTATTTATGCCTTTACATAAAAAATAATTAAAAAATCCCGTTTTGCGGGAAATTTTTAACTATTAAAAAATCCTACTTAGACCTAGCCAAATTCCACGAAAATTTTTGTGTGATCTAGTATGGTAATATACATCGACCCTAGACACTAAGATGTGTCAGGGGCTCAATCTTCAAACCGTCACCTCGGCTTTGGGGTAAAAATGAGTGAAAAAATCCAGAGAATTATCCGCCTCTGAAAAAGAAGGGATAATTAACCGGATAAAAAAAACACTCCAAGGTGTACTCGTTTGCTGATCGAGTCCCACATCCTAGGCCTGTTACAAATTCAAGAAACTCATCATACTAGCATCACTTATTACAATTCCCCGCAGGGTGTGGAATCTGGGTACAAAGAAGAAAGATGATGAGAAGATAAAAGTAGAGTTAAAAAACTCTGTTGACTGATGACATTTGATGGTACAAGTGTCCTCTGGATCATCCTTGGGCATGGAGTCTTCACATAATCATCAGGTGCTACTCCAGTAGTCAACAGGGGGATAACCCACTTGACAAGGATCTCACGCAACCAAGTCTCATCTCTGCTTGGGGGGGTCCATTTGTCAACACATGACAAGGATCTCGCACAACTAAGTCTCATCTTTGCTTAGGGGGATCCACTTGTTAACACATGACAAGGATCTCACACAACCAAGGTTCATCATGCATGACCACCCTCTCTAAGAAGGGTCACATCCATCAGTCCAAGCTGCTCTCTGAAAACCAAGAACTTCCCTTTTGGCAAAGGCTTGGTAAGTATGTCAGTTATTTGATCATCAATCACAATATGGTGGAGCCTCACTGCTCCTCTCTGCACCATATCCCGAATATAGTGATATTTGATCTCAATGTGCTTGGACTTGTCATAGAACATGGAATTTTTTGCAAATTGAATCCCACCTTATTGTCATATTATATTACTCTCATATCTAGCACATGCCCAAACAACTCTCCAAAAAGCTTTCTCAGCCATACTTCCTCACAACTAGCCATGCTAGTAGCAATGTACTCGAATTCAGTCGTGCTAAGGGCTACAGAGTTGTAGCACCTTAGTGACACTGCCACTGGCACTAAGGGAGGTTTCCCTGTCAGATCTCTTCAAGAGGATCGGGAGGGGAGGTCCACTCATCTGAGGTTATGGGGGTGTGGTAGTAGAGATGGAAACCCTGATAGGATGCAGGATGATGCCTATGGACTCAGTCTTGGACCTTGATATCCAAGGGTGTATAGGGGCATGCAGCAATGTGCAGAGGAGCACAGAGGTGTGCAGTGGTGCGCAGCGATGTGCAGGGTTGCACCATGGTGTAGGAGGAGAGGTTCACATCACAGTGCATTTCCTCATAAAGTGACAGACACATCGTTACAGGAGGGATACCAGTTGATTCGAGAATGATTTGTCTTATTTGGGTGCATAATATAGGAGCCCAAGCTTGCATTTATATTTTTCCAATACCCCTTTAAGATGTAGCAGTTTCTCGCTCGTCGAGGTTGGGACTTTCAAGAGTTCTTCTCTTTAGATGAAGCATTTAATGCGTGAGGAACTGGGTGATGGTTAATGAGGGGGGTAGAGCTCATGTTAGGCTTTTGCCCACGCACTAAACAATGTCCCAACCATCTTTTGTATTTTGCATTTTCTTTCATTGTGGACTTAGATTCTTTGAACTTTCTTTTAGTTGCATCAACCTCTGGCGACAATTTTTCAGACCCTGACTCAAGGATGTGGATGAAGGATGCCAATCCTAAAAACCAATGATTAATCCCCCAAAGAATGGAAATGGATAACAAGGAGACATGGAAAGTGGTAAGCATGGATTACCTTGGACACACTATATCAATTAGTGCTTCCCCAATAGTGCCCTTCCTAAACCCTAAGGTCTCAGAGAAGGTCCCACTGGGGTAGAATCAAAGACTAACCTCCTAGGTGATGTGTGGGAATAAGAAGATAATCGATCTTGGTCAATCATCCAGTTTGCCCCGCGACCCATATTAGTATGCCCATAACATTAAATGAAAGCACATGATTGCAAGAATGTTTAAAGTACCTACCGATAAATGACCCACCTTGTTTTAAGAAGAAATGCTAGATGGGAGAGAGATCTGACTGGAGCAATAAGTGGAGAAATCTGGCATAGTTTCATGTGTTGATCATGATAGGGTTGCTAGATGGCTAGCAATCCAAAGAGGATAAAAATCTTCTCCTAGGGGTTACCCACTTTTTGGTATGTAATAGGAACTTACAAGAAGAAGTGTATATAGAGAAGCTTAAACGATTTGTAATTGAAGGAAAAGAAAATTTAATATGTAAGTTGATGAAGGCCTTGTATAGATTAGAACAAGCTCCTCCAACATGGTATGGAAATATTATTGAGTGTCTTAAATAAATAAAAAATCAAGATAAGTGACCCTAATCCTAACTTGAATATTAAAGAACAAGGTCAGGAAAGTATCATTATTGTTGTACATGTTGATGACTTAATAATTATAGGTAGGAGTGATGACTTTATTCAGAAATAAAACAAAACAAAAGACTGATTCTTTGCAAATCATTTGATATCACTGACTTAGGATTGTTGCATTATTGTTCAGGCATTGAAATTTTGCCACAGCCATACAAGATTTTCATCTTACAAGAATTGTTGGAAAAGTTTAGAATGGAAGACTGTAATTCCATAAAAATACCGATGGAGGTAAACTTAAATATTTTTAAAGATGATGAATGTATAGTAGTGAATATATTGCTTTATTGTTAACTTGTAGGGGGTTAATTTATCTTACCACAACTAGACCATACTTAACTTTTGTAGTTGGAATGTTATCAAAGTTTTTAAAGAGTCACGGGGAAACATATTGGAATGCAGCAAAGAGTGTACTTAGATAGATCAGAGTTAGCTCACAAATTGGTATTGTACTGGAGAAAAATGATAACTTCGTGTCGAAACATTTTTTAGATTCAAACTAGGAAGGTGATTTAGATGAAAGGAAATACACAAAAGGTTATGTGTTTACCCTTAATAGTCAAGTGATTTCATGGGCATGTAAAAATGATAAGTTCATGTAAAAATATTTTTTAGATGCAGACTGGGAAGGTGATTTAGATGAAAGGAAATCCACAAAAGGTTATGTGTTTACCCTTAATAGTAGAGTGATTTCATGGCCATGTAAAAGCAACCTTCGATAGCACTTTTAACAACAGAAGCAGAATACAAAGTAGTTGTTGGAGCAACTTGTGAAGCATTGTGGTTACATAGAACAACTTTACACTATGAAAACGAAAGTGCAATCAAGATGGCGAAGAGTCCAATTTATCATTCAAAAACAGAACATGTTGAAATTTGACATCATTATATCAAAGAACAAGTATAGAACAAAGAGTTAGATTTGATTTATTGCAGGCCTGAAAATCAAGTAGCATACATCTTCACCAAAGTGATCAATAGGAAGAAGTTTAAAAAATGACTCCATTACACTAACAACCACTAGCTGAGAATCTTTTACTGCTTTGATTTCTTGTAAATAGAAATCATAAAACCAAGTTATTGCTATGGAAATTGTTACTACAACAACAACTCAAGTTGATATAAAACTAGGTGATAAACCCAAGATGGAATCTAAGTATCAATCAAGTAATGATATTGTTGAGCACACAATTATACCAAAGATGGCTAATAATGATAAACAGGATATAAAAATTGAATGATTATGCCATGGACTCTTCAGTCAATACAAACAAAGGAAATTCTACACAAATGGCACAAGGCCTAAAAAAATTTAGTTTAGCTATGTTCAATGAGACCCAAGAGCATAAGAAACCAAAAAAAACTCTTATGAAAGAATACCTTTTATAAATTAGATTTAGACTCTTTTGGCAAGCTGGAATTACTAGATATTCAAGAGCCAATCAAGTATCCCTCAATACCTGCTAAAACATTGAGAGCTAGATTCGACAATTGGCAGAAGGATTTCCAAGAGGGAAACCGAGACTCAGAGGGAGTCTAGGAGAGGATTTCCAGGACAAAAATCGAGACTCAGAGGGAGTCTACAAGAGAACTTCCAGGAGGGAAGTAGAGACTCAGAGAGGGTTGAAGAGAAGAGCAGAGATGGCAATGAACGGACTGAGGGATCAGGGCAGGTTGGACAGGGCATCCAACTTTGTCATCTGGAAGGCCAGGATCCTGTCTGTTCTGGATAGACATCACATCAAGGCCTTCGCCTTGAGAACCGTGGCTATCCCAATCGACCCAGCCGATAACGAAAGGTATGAGGATGCAATGGCCAAGGCAAAGTGCATAATCCTTTATGGGGTCAAGGATCATGTAGTTCAGCATATTGCCGAGAAGAACATGGCAAAGGAGACGTGGGATACCTTGACGACATTGTATCAAGGCACTTTCGTGCAGCGGAATATGCTACTGGAGAATCAGCTGCGGTCGTATCAGATGCAGAAGGGGGAGCAGATAGATCACTTCCTCAGCAGGTTGCAGGAGATTCGGGACCAACTTACTTCCATAGGGGCCACGCCGGATCAGGAGTTAATGGTGAGGACTGCCCTGAACGCAACCTCCGGGTGGGAGGCATTCGTCCAAAGCATTTTGGGCAGAGCGAATCTTCCAGATTTGGAAGAATTGTGGGCAACACTTTGCCAAGAAGAAATCAGGCAGCGGACCAAGGCGGGAAGTAGCAACAAAGGGGGCCGAATCAAGAAAGAGGAGGAAGAGGATGTGGCTCTAGCATCTGCAGGACAGCAAGGGAAGAGGAAGAAGAACGATGTCTCCAAGATAAAGTGATTCCATTGTGGGGAGCTGGGCCATTATGCAACCCAGTGTCCCAAGAAGAAGAATAAGGGAGAGGCTTTTGACTCCAAGGCAGCACCGGCTAAGGCAGAGAAGGAAGTGGAGACTGATGACGACTGTGCCATGAGTGCTCATATACCTCTAGAGAAAAGGTGGGGAGACATCGAGCTGTAGTCAAGAGGACTACAGAAGATGTGGGGCAAGATCCTTGAGGTACCCAAACTCTTGGATCATATCCGTCTATGGGAGCCCTAAGAGACAATAGCAAGATGACAGATGTCGATAGAAGCAAGATGCAGATGGAGCGACAGAACAGTGCGTGCAGGGATCCATAGCAACACAGTGAGGGTTGCAGCAATGCGAGAAGCACAGAAGAGGTTGCAGCAGTGCAGGAAGGAACAAAGGTGCTTGCAGCAGTGCGAGAGGCACAAAGTTGTTGCAGTAGCATAGAGAGTGCAGAGGGAGCACAGGATAGCAACAGAGAGAGCTTTAGCATCAGGAGGGCTTCTAGCCTGACAAGGATGTCAGTAGTTGGGTAGATCAGTTACTTACTTCTCAGTAACTGAGTTGCAGTGCTGCAATTAGCAGTGGTACTACTATGGGCAGCATGATGCAGCATGATGAGAGAGAGCTGCAGTGCTGGGAGGAAGGACCAACAGCAGCACAGATGCAAAAGGAGTTGTCGTACAGATATAACAGTGGCAGTGGCAGAGCCATGAGCAGCAGTAGAAGATGCAATAGTGCAGAGAATGTTGGGCAACAAGCCAAACATTACCACAGGTACCAGTGCCGGATGATCAGAGTGATGTTCAATGGTGGAGCATTACTAGAGCACATCCCACGCTAAGAGGGAGTGTTGATTTGGGGTAGCATTGGATGTGCTCTAGCCATGAAAATTGTTCGAGAGACTAAAGCACATGAGATCTCCAAGACCCAGAAATGGTTTGGGGAAATTCCACCTATTTATAGAGATATTAAAATAATTAATATTTTTAATGTGTTCCTAAGTCTAAACTTAGGAAAATAGAAATATTAATGGGTATTAATATAAAACTGGGTGAAAAGGTTCTAAATGACATGGATCAAACCAAATCTAATCTTAGCCATTGATTAGAGATTTAATCTCAGTCGTTGAAGACTCAACAGAAAAAGTATAAGAGGCTTGAGGGTAGTGGGAGAAACACCAAGTTGATCAATTAGTTCAATTTTCTGGAGCGAGGTTTGCTGAGAGAAATCAAACTAGTGATCAAAGTTGCAGCGAGGGGTAGTGAGTGCATAGAAGAGAGGCAAAGATAGTGCCGGAAGACCAGCGCAAAGGGAGACAAGGCTACGCAGATCCAGCAGGAGCCATGCAAAGGGCTAGAGTGACTGTGCAGAGGGCCAAAGGGCCTGCGTGAGTGACGCAGAGGGCCAGAGTGCCAACGCAGAGCATCTGTAGGCTAACGCAAAGGGTTCTAGGCTGGCGCAGAGGCCAGGAGGGCTGACGCAAAGCCTCACAGAGGCATTAGAGAGGCTTTCGTGAAGCAAACTTGCCAAAAATCTGTTTCCGAAGAGAGGTATTACTGCGAGATTGATTTCTCTGTTGAGTGAGCTAGTTTGGCACCCAATTGTACTCAAGAAAGCTACTTAATAATAAAACCCTCAGAACTGCTGGACCGGTTTTCCCAAGTTGGATTTTTCCGGGGACGATTGTCCAAAAATAACGGTGCCCCTTGTGTGTCTGTCTATTTCTTTCGGTTGATGATCTGTAGATGGTTGAGAGTGCATTTGTGTTTATTTCAGTATTTATATGGTTAAATAACTTGTTCAGTAATTAAATAAGTAGGTGAAATAAACCAGATAATGCAGTAGGGATTTTTAATGGGTAACATTTAGAAATATCAACAAGTGTGAATTGCCCAATCTAGCCTGAAAACGTCCCACAGTTTTGATGCTACTGAATTATGCCCAAATCTACCACAGGAAATTTCTCCCAACTCTGGCTAAATTCTCTGCTGAGAAATACCTCTTATCTTCGGTCCTTATCTCTCCTGACTCCACTTCTCTAAACCCTTGCATAGCACTTGGTCAAGAGATTTTGCGCCCTTGCCAAAAAACAAAAAAATCGACCCAAGTAATAACCTCCAATCCAACTCAGCAAATCACTATCCAAACTTCGATCTCACAATAAGAAAATTGCCCGCAAAATCTCGGAGCGTCTATCCCACACTTGCTCCCACAATGTGCTCCACAAAATACCTTTGCGCCCAAGAAAAACGTTATACTGAATAAACTCCTGCAATGATGTCCAATGGAAGCTCTGAATTGAGCTCCCCAAATTGCCTCACTAGGGAGACACTCGAAGTTTACCGAAATGAGGGTAGAATTCTGCTTGGAGTTCCTAGTGCTAAACAACACTCTCGCCCTTGTGCTAAACAACTCCAAGAGAAGATGAGATATGAAGTGTAATAGCCAAAAGATAATCCACAAAATGAGTCCATCTTTCTTTTATAATTTCTCCTCATGCCTCTAGAGGCCTTTTTCAATATTATTTTATTAGTGGGGGTCATTTTCCACTAAGTTACTTTTGCCGCCATTTAATAAAATAATAATTTGTCACTATTCTCCAATAACATAATACTAGCCACCTTTCTCCAATAATATTCGCCCCTTTTTAATTAATATTACTAAAATTGGGCAAAATTCCTTAGTGACTATCATACTCACAAAATTGGGGATATTACACACATCAATGTTGAAGTCACATTCTTTTCTTTTACCCACCATATTCAAAAACACAATCTATGATTCTATTGTCAACCCAAAAATTATATTCTGAACAACAAATCAAAACACTAAAAATGCATGTAGTAATGTTACTAACCATTATAGAATTCCAAACTATTTTGTAAGATGTAAAATATCTTGCATTGAGAATGAGCCATATGTAAATATTTTCAATGTTGTTGAAACTTGAAATTGAATATGGCATTTCACAAGGCATACAACCTTGCAGTATATTAGAAGCAAACAATGATCATCTCATAAGCCACAGCAAGACACACATGCAAAATTATGTGCTATCTTCAACTTTGACTAGTTTTGAATGGTATAAAAATGAATTTGATACATTATTGAATAGATGGCTCAGACTCATTGATTTCATATAGAAAGTTGTGCATCTTCACAGGCAACTCAATTAGACTGTGTTGCAAGTTAATCAAGCAATACAATCTACACCTATGACAAAGGAAATTACAGGGTTGCTTTAAGAACTTAAATTCCAATACACTTACAAGAAAAAGCAACAATAGGAGAAGCAAATGTTGATTTTGGGTAGCATCGGATGTGCTCTAGCCTTGAAAATTGGCGGAGAGGCTAAGGCACATGAGATCTCCAAGACCCAGAAATCATTTGGAGAAATTCCACCCGGAAGAGGAGTTATTAAAAAAATTAATATTTTTAATGGGTTCTGAGTGAGAAAGTTCTAACTTCTAAGTGACGAGGATCAAGCTAGTTCTAATCTTAGTCATTGATTAGCGACTTAATCTCGGTCGTTGATTCATCAACAGGTAAAGTATAAGAGGAGGTTTCAGGATCAGTTGGAGATACACCAAGTGATCAAAGAATTCGATTTTTTGGGGTGAAGTTTGCTAAGGAAATCGAGTTAGTGATCAAAGTTGCAGTGACGGGCAGTTCAACAAAGAATTTTCATCTAAGGCTGAAGAATACGTAGAAGAGAGGTAGCGCATGTTGGGAGAGACAATGCAGGCCCTATAAGGGTTGACGCAGAGGCCGAACAGTTGACGCAGGTGACGCAGAAGCCATAGAGGCTGACGCTGGGCGTCAGAGGCGACACTGGGGAGATTTTGTGGGGCAGACTGAGAGCTGTTGATTTGGGGTAGCATCGGGTGTGCTCTAGCCACGAAATTTGGTGGAGAGGTTAGGGCACATGAGATATCCAAATACCCAGAAAGGGTTTGGGCAGATTCTAAACAGTTTGGGAGATATTAAAATAATTAATATTTTTAATAGAGTCCCTAAGTCTAAACTTAGGGAAATTAAATTATTAATGTGAATTAATATAGAACTGTGTTAGAATGGTCCAAAAGACATGGATCAAACCAGATCTAATCTTAGCCGTCGATTAGGGACTTAATCTCGATCGTTGATATGTCAACGAAAAAAGTATAAGAGGAGGCTTGAGGGTCACTTGGAGAACAAACCAGAGTGACCAGTCATTCTATTCTCTAGAGCGGGATTTGCTAAGAGAGATAGAATCAATGATCAGTTGCAGCAAGGGGCAGTGAGTACGAGGCAGAGAGGCAGGGACAGTGCCGAGAGACCATTGCAGAAGTAGAGAGAGGCAGACACAGAGCCAGAGGGAACCATGCAAAGGCAGCAGAGACTGCGCAGAGCCAGAAGGGGCCTGCGTCATCCACGTAGAGGCTGCAGAAGTGACGCAGAGAGCCAGAGAGGCTGCGCAGAGCCTTAATAGGCTGATGCAGAGGGTTTCATGCTGACGCAAAGGCGAGCAGGGCTAATGCTAAGCTTCAAATTGTGCTGGAGAGGGATTTTGTGGAGCAGGCTTTCCGAATACCTGCTTCCGAAGAGAGGTATTGCTGCCAAAATTTTTATCTCTGTCGGGTTAGCTAGTTTGGCACCCAGTGTACTCAGAAAAGAGCTGCTTAATAATAAAACCCTCAGATAACTGCGCCGATTTTCCCACGTTGGGTTTTTTCGGGGACATTAGTCCAAAAATAATGGTGTCATTTGTGTGTTTGTTTCTGTTTCCTTCAGTTGATGATCTGTCATGTGTTGAGCATGCACTTGTATTTATTTTCAATATTTACATGGTAAATAACTCGTTAATTAACAGAACAAGTAGGCAGGAATAAATCAGTAAAGTACTTGAAGGGTTTCTAACAGTTAGGCTTAGAAATTCCAACATGGTATTAGAGCGTGGTTGCAAATCACAGGAGAACTAACGACATCAGCAAAGCAGCAGCAGCAGCAGAAAATAGTTGTCCCGAGTGACAGAAGCTATTCCTAGCAGCAAAATAGCAAGAAAGGGGTGACACAGTGCATGCGTCATCTAGTTCGAGCCAAGAAGAGGTTGCACAGAGGCTGAAGGCAAAGACAAGCTCACGCAGAGGCCAAGAGTGCTGACGCAATTGGCTAAGGGAGCTAGTTTGCCGATGTCGGGACTGCGCAAAGCCTAGGAGCACTCACCTTCAGGTTGTTGGGGTTTAGGAGGTTGTGGGTAAGTTGCAAAGTGGAGCTGGTGGGGTGTTGTAGTCAGAACATATCTAACAGGGCAAGGCCACGGAGGAGGGAGTTCCTACCGAGGATTTCTAGCCGAGAAATCCGGATCAGTGGTGCAGTTGCATGGATGATCAAAGTAGGGGGCATCTCGACATCGGCAGAAGGGTTTCTAGGAGGGAAATCAAGGCTCGGAGGGAGTCATATCGAGAACTTCCAGGAGGGAAGTAAAAGAGTAGCATGGCAATACACGAGTAAGAAACCAAGACAAACTAGACAGAGCCTCAAACTTCGCAGTCTGGAAGGCCAGAATCTTATCCGTACTCAACAGAAATTGTGTCAAGCACTTCGCCTTGAGGACGATAGCGATCCCAGTTGACCCAACTGATAACAACAAGTACGAGGAGGCAATGGCGAGGGCCAAGAGCATCATCCTTGACAGGGTCAAGGACCATGTAGTACCACACATTGCCGAGAAGGAAATGGCAAATGAGATGTGGGAAGCCCTAAAGAAATTTTACCAGCATACTTTTGTGCAGAGAAGGATGTTACTAGAAAATTAGTTTGTGGTCATACCAGATGAAGAAGGGAGAACCGATCGACACCTTCCTCGGTTGACTGAATGAGATCCAGGATCAGCTGACTTCCATAGGGGCCACGCCTGATCAGGAATTGATGGTGAAAACAACCTTGAACGCAGTCTCAAAAGACTAGGAGGTATTTGTCCAGAGTATATTGGGCAAAGCGACCCTTCCACATTGGGAGGAAATGTGGGCAACTCTTCGCCAAGAAGAGATCAAAAGAGGCTAAGCAAGGCGAGAACTAGCGGCAAGGGGATCAAAGTCAAGGAGCAGCGGCAAGGGGATCAAAGTCAAGGAGGAGGAGGATGTTGCCCTAGCATCTGAGGGAAAGCAAGAAAAACGGAAGAAGAAGGACCTCTCCAAGGTCAAATGCTTCCGCTATGGGGAGTTGGGTCATTATGAGACCCAGTGTCCAAGGAAGAAGAGTAAGGGAGAGGTCTCTAAGATCAAGGCAGCACTAGCAAGGGCAAAAAAGGAAGTGGAGACAGACGATGACTGTGCCATGAGTGCACACACGCCACTTGAGCGGAAGTGGGGAAACATCGAGTTGTAGTCAGACGGACTACAGGCGATGAGGGGCAGGATCCTTGAAGTACCCAGCCTCTTGGATTAGACCATGCTACAGGAGCCCCGAAAAGCAATAGGAGGACTGGCGGATGTGGGTAGAGACGGATGCGGATGAAGCGGCAAAGAGAGCTACAGTGCAGAATTCCCAAGACAGCACGAGGCTAGCAGGCTGCAACAGTGCGAGAGGCACGGGAGTGTTGCACCAGTGCAAGATGGCACAGAGAGGTGTGCAACGGTGCAAGATGTAGGGAGTTGTTGCAGCAGCACAGAGGTCAGAGAGTGAGCACTTGTCAACGGCAGAGGGAGCACTTGTCAGCAGCAGAGGGAGCTTAAGCATCAGAAGTACTCTAGCCTGACAGAGAGGTCAGAGTTGGGAAATCAATTACTTACTTCTCAGTAACTAAGTTGCAATGCAGCAGTTAGCAGTGGTAGTGCTATGGGCAGCATAATGCAGCATGATGAGAGGAGATGCAGTGTAGACGCAGCAGTGGCAGTGGCAGGGCCATGGGCAGCAGCACGGATGTAGAGGGAGCTGTCGTATAGATGCAGCAATGGCAGTGGCAGAGCTATGGGCAGCAGTACAGGATGTAGTAGTGCAGAGGAAGTTGGGCTTCAGGCCTAGCATCATCACAGGGACCGATGCCGGATGATCAAGGTAATACTCAGTGAGGAGTATTACTATAGCACAGTCCTTGCTAAGAGGGAGTGTTGATTTGGGGTAGCATATGATGTACTCTAGCCACGAAATTTGGTGAAAAGGTTAGGGCACATGAGAACTCCAATACCCAGAAAGGGTTTGGGCAGATTCTAAATAGTTTGGGAGATATTAAAATAATTAATATTTTTAATAGTCCCTAACTCTAAACTTAGGGAAATTAAAATATTAATGTGAATTAATATAAAACTGTGTTAGAATGGTCCAAAAGATATGGATCAAGCTAGATCTAATCTTAGCCATTGATTAGGGACTTAATCTCGACCATTGATATGTCAACGAGAAAAGTATAAGAGGAGGCTTGAGGGTCACTTGGAGAACACACCAGAGTGATCCATCATTCTATTCTCTAGGGCGGGGTTTGCTAAGAGAGATAGAATCAATGATCAGTTGCAGTGAGGGGCAGTGAGTACGAGGCAGAGAGGCAGGGACAGTGCCAAGAGACCAACGTAAAAGCAGAGAGAGGCAGACGCAGAGCCAGAGGGAGTCACGCAGAGGCTGCAGGAGTGACGCAGAGAGCTAGAGAGGCTGCGAAAGCCTCAATAGGCTGACGCAGAGGGTTTCAAGCTAACGCAAAGGCTAGCAGGGCTGACGCTGAACTTCAGATTGTGCTGGAGAGGGATTTCGTGGAGTAGGCTTTCTAAATACCTGCTTCCGAAGAGAGGTATTGCTGCCAGATTTTTTATCTCTGTCAAGTTAGCTAGTTTGGCACCCAATGTACTCAGAAAAGAGCTGCTTAATAATAAAACCCTCAGATCGCTGCACGGCTTTTCCTGCATTGGATTTTTTCGGGGACATTAGCCCAAAAATAACGGTGTCATTTGTGTGCTTGTTTCTGTTTCCTTCAGTTGATGATCTGTAATGTGTTGAGCATGCACTTGTATTTATTTTCAGTATTGACATGGTAAATAACTTGTTAATTAAAAGAACAAGTAGGCAGGAATAAATCAGTAAAGTACATGAAGGGTTTCTAACAATTAGTCTTAGAAATTCCAACAAGAGCAGATCAGCAAATTCTAAGCCAGGGAGAGTGACGCAGATCCTGGAGGAGTGATGGAGTTCTAGAGCAGTGCTTGGAGCAGATTTGCTGTCCAGCATAGGAAACAGTGGGAGTCGTTGTGCGGTTTGATCATCCGCTTGCTGATTTGCCAGAATATCTGTCTCCGGATAGAGGTACTACTGCCGAGAAAATTCTCTGTTGGGTGAGCCATTTCTGCACCCTAGTTGTATTCATGAAATCTTCTTAATAATACAAACCCTCTATATTCTGCACTGGTTTTCCCGAATTGGGTTTTTTCGGGGATGATTATCCAAAAATAACGATGTTCCTTGTGTTATTGTCTCAATTTATTTCAATGCATGATCTGTATATTTGTGAAGGCTGCAATAGTGTTTACTTCAATGTTTATGAAATTAAATAACTTGTTAATGTAAAGAACAAGTAGGAGATTGTAAACCAGTAATCGCAGTAGGGGTTTCTAATGTGTTAGATTCAGGAATTTTCACATGGTATCAGAGTGATTGCAGATCAGAGGTGATTGAAGACACCAGCCAAGAAATCTGAGAATTTGTAGCAAAGAAGCAGTTGTCTTGAGAGACAGCGTTGTTTCAGAGCTGAAGAGGCAAGAGGAGGAGTGACACAGTGTAGAGAGTGTGACACAGAGGCTCACGCAGTGCCTGTGTCAGCATTCTGAGCCAGGAGAGGAAGACGCAGTAGCTGGGAGGATCCCACGCAGTAGTTGCGTCAGCCATTAGGGCCAATGTAGAGGCAGAGGAGGGCAGATCAGGCTCACACAGAGCCACGTCATCTTTCTGAGCCAGGAAGGATTGACGCAGTTGGTCGGGAGGAGCAGATTCAGCCCACGCAGAGATTGCGCAGAGCCTGAAGGGCTCAGATTCTTCGAGTTGTCGGGGCTAAGGGAGCTATGCAGATTTTGATTTGTGGAGTTGGTGGGACATTGTTTCTGTGAGTGCAGAACAGTGTCTAAGGAGACTAAACCAAGGTAGAGGGAAGTACTACCTCGACAGATTTCTAGCCAAGAAATTTGGATCTGGGATGCAGCAGCAAAGGAGGATTGGAGAGGAGTGATTCGACAGTTGGCCGAAGGATTTTCAAGAGGGAAAAGAGGACTCAGAGGGAGTTTAGAGAAGAGGAGCAGAGATGGCAGCGAACGGATTGAGGGATCAAGACAGATTGGACGAGGCTTGCAATTTTGTCATCTTGAAGGCCAGGATCCTTGCAATCTTCTATAAACATCGCATCAAGGACTATGCCTTGAAAACAATAGATGTCCCAGTTGACCCTGATGCAAATGAGAAGTATGAGAAGGCGCAAGCGAAGGCGAAATGCATGATCCTAGATGGAGACAAGGATCATGTAATACCACATATTGCTGAGAAGACAACAACAAGGGAGATGTGGGAGACCCTGACCACCTTATACCAAGGCTCTTCCGTGCAACGGAAGAGGTTATTGGAGAATCAACTGATGTCGTACCAGATGCAGAAAGGGGAGGAGATAGATCCCTTCCTTTTCAAGTTGCAAGGGATTTGCAACCAGCTTACTTCTGTGGGGTCTACACCGGATCCAAAGTTCATGGTTAGGACTTCCCTGAATGCAGTCTCCAAGGAGTGGGAGACATTTGTCCAAAGCATTTTGGGCAGAGCGACTCTCCCCAGTTGGGAGGAGATGTGGGCAGCTCTTCGACAGGAAGAGCTCAGGAGATTGACCAAGACAGGGAGTAGCGGTAAGGGAGTTCAAATCAAGAAGGAGGAGGAGGATGCAGCTCTCGCATCAGCGGGGCAGTAGGGGGTACACAAGAAGAAAGACATCTCCAAGGTCAAGTGCTTCAATTATGGGGAGCTAGGACATTATGCCTCTCAGTACCCCAGGAAGAAAGGCAAGGGATAAGCTTCTAACTCAAAGGTTGCTCCAGCAAAGGCGGAGAAGGATGTCAAGATTGATGACGTTTGTGCCATGAGTGCTCATGCGCCTCTAGAGAAGAGGTGGGGAGACATGGAGTTGTAGTCGAGAGGACTATAGAAAGAGGCAGGATCTTTGAGGTACCCAAACACTTGGATCACATCCGGCTACGGGAGCCCTTAAAGACAATAGCATGATGACAGGTGTCAGGTGGAGCAAGGTGTGATGGAGCGGCAAGTCAGTTCTAGAGTGCAGAAGCCTGTAGCAGCACAGTGGAGGTTGCAGCAGTGCGAGAGGCACAGAAGAGGTTGCAGCAGCATAGTGGCTGCAGAGGGAGCACAAGATAGCAGCAGAGGTAGCTTCAACATCACGAGGCTTCCAAACTGACCAGGATGTCAATGTTTGGGTGAAGTCAGTTACTTACTTCTCGGTAACTGAGTTGCAGTGCAACAGTTAGCAGTGGCAGTGCTATGGGCAGCGTGATGCAGCATGTTGAGAGGGAGCTGCAATACAAATGTAACAGTGGCAGTGGCAGTGTCATGGGCAGCAGTACAAGAAGCAGCAGTGTAGTGGATGTGGGGCATCAGGCCAAGCATCAGCACAGAGGACTGATGCGAAGGATCTGTTTGATGCTTCTATGGTGAAGCATTGCTAGAACACATTCCTCGCTAAGAGGGAGTGTTGATTTTGGGTAGCATTGGATGTGCTCTAGCATTGAAAATTGGTGGAGAGGCTAAGGCACATGAGATCTCCAAGACCCAGAAATCATTTGGAGAAATTCCACCCAGATGAGAAGTTATTTAAATAATTAATATTTTTAACAGGTTCCTAAGTCTAAACTTAGGAAAATAAATATGTTAATGTATATTAATAAAATATGGGTGAGAAAGTTCTAAGTGACGAGGATCAAGCTAGTTCTAAACTTAGTCGTTAATAAGGGACTTAATCTCGACCGTTGATTCATCAACAGGAAAAGTATAAGAGGAGGCTTGAGGGTCAGTTGGAGATACACCAAGTGATCAAAGAATTCGATTTTCTGGGGCAAGGTTTGCTGAGGAAATCGAGTTAGTGATCAGAGTTGCAGTGAGGGGCAATTCAGCAATGGATTTTCATCTGAGGCTGAAGAACACCTAGCAGAGAGACAGCGCAAGCCCTAGAAGGGATGATGCAGAGGCCAAAGAGCTGACGCAGAGGACACAGAAGGTTGTCGCAGGTGACGCAGAAACTGTAGAGGCTGACGTTGGGCCTTAGAGGCAGGGATGGGGCGATTTTGTGGGGCAGACTAAGAGCAGATCAACAGATTCTGAGCTGGGGAGGGTGACACAGATCCTAGAGGAGTGACGCAGTTCCAGAGCAGTGCTTGGAGCAGCTTTCATTGTCCAGCATAGGGAACAGCCGAAGTCGCTGTGGGGTTTGACCATACGCTTGCTGATTTGCCGGAATATCTGTCTCTGGATAGAGGTATTACTGCTGAGGAAATTCTCTGTTGGATGAGCCATTTCTTGCACCCTAGTTGTATTCACAAAATCTGCTTACTAATACAAACCCTCTATATGTTGCACCGGTTTTCCCGAATTGGGTTTTTCAGGGGACGATTGTCCAAAAATAACGGTGTCCCTTGTGTTATTGTCTCAGTTTATTTCAGCGCGTGATATGTATATTTGTGAAGGCTACATTAGTGTTTACTTCAATGTATATGAAGTTAAATAACCCGTTAATGTAAAGAACAAGTAGGAGATTGTAAACCGATAATTGCAATAGGGGTTTCTGATGTGTTAGATTCAGGAATTTTCACAGCAAACTCAGATATCTTCCACTTCAGAACTACCAATGACATGACCAACACTTAAAACAGCGCCTTCAGTGGAAGGATGGCCAAGACACCATCCTACCTTTAGGGTCAGATGGATGTTGACATCATATTTTCCATGATGGATAATTGTATCATGAACTTTGATATGTCTAAATCGTTATGTAGTTTGGATAGCATTGAATATGCACTGATTACTTTCGTCATTGTTTATGATGTTTGAAACCAGTTCCACCTATTTTTTATAATGGCTTGGTGGGTAGTTAGCTGTTAATGAGCTAGTAATTAGTATGATGTACAGTTTATATATAGGAGAAGTTAGTATGAAAATCTCTCTCAAATAGCCTTCTGCTTTAGCATTCTGAATATGAGAGCAGTTGGAACATGAGTTCGGCGATTACCTTCTTGTTGTCATTGCCGAGTTGAGTGGAGTTGAATAGATGGTACCTTATAGATGTCTTTCTAAGGCTCTGTAGAATGGCTCTATTGTGTATGCAGATGCTGGTATCTATTTCTTAAAGATGTTCATTATTATTATGCAATATTTTCTTAACTTTTTCTGCTGATGTATCCTTTCAATTCTGATTTAGCTCCTGAATGCAGTTAATTCTCTTTTGATTACTGCCAACACTTTGATCTTATCTGTTAAAGAAAGGGTTTTATTGCTTGGCTCATACTTAGAGCAGCCAAACGCATGGCAATCGTTCACCCTGGTTGTAAGATCCATCTACCTTCCTCTACCCCCAAAATGCCAACACTACATTTCAGGCTCCATCCATAACCACCTTAGGGTCCCATTCTCTTCCACCCACAAGAAATCTACCTATTCCAATTTACATCTAAATCAACCCCTTTTACAATTAGTTTCCTTCCCTCAGAAGAGACCAATCCAAGACTCCATGTAGCACCACCCTTCCCCTTAAACCAATCTCATTCCATCCTTCAACACATTATCTACTGTGAGACTCTCCAAATTCCTCATTGATTCTACTGAAACTACTCATTTTTGTTCGATCATTAATATTCAATAAGCAGATCAGACAAAAGTATTATAGAGTGTCTCAGTTTTTGGGGGCTTACTTAAAATCGCCATTACAAATGACAAAAGGCTTCATAGTTTTCATTGACTGAATTTTTAGGGCATGCAAATTCCATATTAAGGAAAATATCATGAAACCCAACCCTTGCTCAAAATCCAAAAAGATCTGAAATTTACAGTAAATAAAAAGAAAGATGACTTGCAAATAAAAAGGAACATAACTTGCCTTGCCAACCGTGTTAGCGAGGAGAACCGAACCCGCGACACCTGTCCCACAATTATTGAACCGATCGCTGCTTCAGCTGCCGTGATTGTCAGCACCATAATTTCCTTCTGATTTCTCGGAGCGTAGTCTAAAACGTCGGATTTCTTTCCCCTTTTTGGTAAATTTTCCGACAATTTTGCTCGGAATTCCGTGAAAAATTGTAAATGAGTCGTTTTATTTTTACAATCCAAGTGCTTCGTGGTTTTGGTAGATTCTCCGACAATTTTGCTCTGAATTCCTTCAAAAATTGTAAATGCGAGTGGTTGTATTTTTACAATCCAAGTTCTTCATGGTTTTTTCAATACGCTGAAGCTATTTAAAATGCAATTTAAGTGATGAAAATCACTATCACACCAAAAATCGTATTACACATTTGGTGAAAACCCAAAAAGAAATCGAACGCTTAGACTCTGCCATTTCTCAGAACTCTTGCTCTGCACTCCCCGTGTTTTCTTGGTTCTGCTATTCCACCTGCTTATTATGGTATGATAAAACAATAATACGGAAAAAAAGCCAGTGGCCACTGCAATCATCATAGTCTGATGCTCCATTGCAGATGTGATCGTCAATTAATCAGTAAGGGGTTCTATTCTTCTTATGTGTTTATGTGAATAAAGATTTGACTGGTAGAAATACGCCAGGATACTGGCCGTCACGAGAGTAACGTTCGCACAGTGTCGTTGTTGCCAGCACACTTCGAGAAGCGGGACGGGGCGAACGTAACTGGTTTCTGATGTTTTTGGATAAATTAATGGCTAAAAAATTCAGAAATACATTGAATTTATGCCCAATAATTTCCCACCTTTGTTTAGTAGACGATACAAAAAAAAAATCAGAGAGACTTGTTGGGATTAACCGCTAAGACAATTTAAACAGACTGGTAAACTCTTAGAGCGAATAAGGAATTTTTAAGTTTTTTTACAAAATATTATAAAATAATAATGATAAAATTTTAATAATGACTATTTATTTTATATAGATTAATAGATTTTTGTAAGTAGTTTATTTATTTTCATAGGCGTGATCTAGCTATTTTAAGATATGGTTTTTCTGAGGTATAGTTTCAGATTTTGGGAAAATATGTTATGTTTCAATTGAATGTATATTTTTACTTTTTTATATATTTTTTATATAAATATAATTATGCTTTTTCTGTATTTGAAAAAAAAATGTAAATGATGAAGATTTTATTCAAATCACAAGAGTGTGAATTTTGTGTAAAATTATTATATTTAGGGGTTATAATTATAGTGGTTGGAATTGATCTTATATGATGTCTAGTTATCAATTTTTTTTAGTGAAAATAATTTATTTCACACACATTCATTATTGTTAATTTAGTGGAAATGTTATAACCTTTATCGTATGTATGTTGCTGTTTTTGAAAAAACTGTGAAATGAATGATTTCACACAAATTCATCATTGTGTAATTTAGTGGAAATACTATAATCTTTATCGTATGTTGCTGCTTCTGGAAAAACTATGGAATGAATGTGAACAATCTGACATTTTCACTGAATACTCTACTCATCATTAGGAATTCAAAAAGCTCCATGTGCACACACTTTCATGTTATAAGCCTATCAATCTTAAAGTCCTAAACATTATGAAATTCTACTTTCTCCATACAAAAGTCCAATGAGATTGAAACAATTCTGAAACATCTTAAAACAATTAATGGTAATATTAAAAATCTAAGTAAAATGATAGAAATATAAGATAAAGGAGAAGATTAGCTTTTATTGTAAGATTCAATATTACCTTTTATTACCAAAGTTATTGATAAAAAATTGATTCCTTTTTGGGGATGCCCCTTTTTGAGAAACATGTCCCTTGCACTAAGGAAACATTTATGGGTGCATTTCCACAAATTTCCCCAAAATGGGGATGTGTAGAAACATTTTCCTAGAGTCCCTCCCACCTTCCAAATGTGGGAAGAGTGGGAAGCATGAAAAGCATATCCCCCACCTTAGCATAATTGTACCCATGGAACATTAGAAATTTAATAAATAAAAATTAAAAGCTATGTTTTTAATATAAATAAAATATATAACAAAATATATTAAATTTAATGTTATGTTATAATAAATAAATTAATTAATATTATCGTCGATTATTATTCATCATTATAAAATATGTAAATTATAATACGAATAATTAATATTGTGATATATATATTTTAAATTACTATAAATTAAAATAATATTTTTTTTACAAAATTTTAAACATTTTAAAAATGAGCAAATTACTTATTTTCTTTTTTTCCATTATTTTCAACAACATAAATATCATAAATTTTAAATCACTACGTTTATGTTTAATAAAAATTATTAGTGTTTTATGTATTGTTTTGTTTTCGGTTAGATTACAGTTGACTAATATTTAAATTCACATTAAAATTTTAAATATTTATATACTAAAGTGTGTTAACCATAGTTCCGTTCTAAATTATTTAGGTGTGACTTAGAGTTATCAACATATTCGATTGCAATTATTAATATTTTGATTTAAGTTCAAAAAAAATATGTGTATACTAAAATATGTGTTAAGCATATTTCAATACAAAGTATTCACGTGGAACCTTAGAGCTACAAGCATGTGTTAATTTTTTTAGTGCATACATGGATTCATGTATACATCTCTTATAATTTTTTTAGTGCATACATGGATTCATGTATACATCTCTTATCCAGTGTATGTGATATATATTGAGAATAAGATTTAAAAATTTGAAACTTAGATATTGAATTAAATTATATATATAGAGAGATGGATAAATAGTGCTAAAAGAATTATTAGATTTATTATTTGTTGTGTCAAGTTAAAGAGATTGTCTTTACATCTATATACTCTAAACAAGTTAATAAGTTTTGAATCTAGATGAAGGCCCAATATTGATTATCAAACTCTTTCTAATATAGAATATACAACTTTAAACCTAGTTCAATAAAACAACATGAAATCTTTAATGAATATTATATATATATAATTAATAAATTAATATCTATTGACATATATATTAATATAAAAATATAAGAATATATTAACACTTTAGTGCATATCACTTCTCAATCATGTTGTTCTTATCTTTTTGAGGTTGTGTGTTTCCCACATTCAAATCTTTATCCAAGAAGAATAGATCTATCAATGTTACTTTCTTTGAGTAATTTGTTGATATGAGACCTAAGTTTGTCTATTGGAAATTTTGGGTATTATTTTTAATTTTATTCCTTATTTATAACATATTTGATTCTAGAATAGAAATAAAGATATTTAAATATGATAATTTTTATTAAGATTTATTTTTAAGATAGATGTATTTGAATTTGTGTATGGTATGTATAATGAACTTCATTAAAATATATTTTTTACTAATAAAGTTATAATATATTGTAGGTATAAAAAAAGTAATATAAAAATAAAGATTTATTTTTATTTAACAAGATATATTAAAAAGGGTTTAACAAAAAAATGGGAGAAATTCATTAATATATAATGAAATTAGATTTTTTTTTGTAATATTCCATAAATATTATTATTAGTTCAAAAGTTAGTGAAAACCTAATAATATACCAGGTTTAGTATTTAAAAATAATAATTTTAGAATGTTTATCATTCTGTGAATACAATTACTTTTGCAATGTTTATTTCAAAAAAAATGAAAAATGAAAAGAATATTAAACTCTAAAAAAACCTTCCTAAAATATGAATTGAAAATTTGTTTAGTAAAGATTAATGTAGAAATACTAGTGAAGGATTTTACCCATAAAACTATTCAAAGGAGGTCTTTGCTTCCTATCAACCCTTCTAGGATTAGCAACAAGGAAGTTGAATTAAATTAATGTGAGAAAATGAAAGATAAAACAAAAATGTCTCTATTAAACATACTTATAAAAATAAAAAATTATCATTTTTAATTGGATCATGTGATTCTAGTTTTACAAAAACTATCAATAACATAAGAAGAAACAAAATTTATTTAACAATTTGGAACCAAACTCCTCCAAGAAGGAGATGAGAAAAAAATGAAACCAATATAAAACAAACAAAATATAAGAAAATTGTAATCTTGTAAACTTGCTTTTATGACTTTTTCAACTTAAATATATTATTCCTTCTTTTATAATAATGAATTTAAAACATAATTAACTTTGTTTTAAATGATAAAATGTATATTTTATATATTAGTTTTCAGTGTAAGTTAGTCAACAACAAAGTATATTATTAAAGTGTATCTTGTATAAAGATGATGATAGTGATAGTGGCACCATATATTTATATAAAAAAAAGTTGTATATTAAATTGATTAAGGAATTAGTTAAATCTATTGTACACATGGTGAGTATTTATGTATATATATAGTATATTAAAAATTTAGGGAACTAGTTTAATTGATTGTCATTTTGCTATTGAATATTTTGTTAGTTCTATTTAGTAGCACTTATAGTGGTAGTAACATTTAATAATGGTTATAATTTAAAAGATTACTTTAGTTAGTTTTATCTCTACCTTCTACATGTAAATAAAA
>APFE030219141.1:14469-28465 GCA_000404065.3 Pinus taeda
AAAATCAAGCTGGTAGTATCGATTTTGAGATCCAGTGGGAAATCTCTGTGTATATGTGTTTTATGTGTTATGCTCTCGAATTTTTATTTTTCCTGTGATTTAGAATTCGTATGCAGGTAATTTCTGTACGGGGTTAAAACCTACAGGTAGACTAGTTGCTCAGAGGATGAGCAACCCTTTTAGCAGCGGGGTGATGATGAGCCCCAAAATTGGTAACTTATTGGGCTCATTTGGCCTAATTTTCCTTGTTCAGTCCTTGTTCAAATCCATCATTTTCTATAGTTTATGCATTATTTTTAGTATGTTTATGTCTTTGGTACGAATAAGGGAAGTCACTTTTCCTAAGTGGTTAACACGTGTCTATTTCAGGTTTTTGACATATATTGGAGCAACGTCAAAGCAATCATGAGCTATAAGGCAGCCAAGCCTGAGGTGAGGACTTGAAGGGGGGTTGCCTATGGCATTAATTGACCCTTCCTCGGGATCCTCACCCCCAACTCCGAGCTCCAAAGACCACCAGACCGAATCTAGAAGGCAGCTAAGTAGCATTTAGAAAGGGACTATTTAACTCACAGTTTGACAGTCGAGTTCCACAAATTGAGGAGGCCAGCTAGGTCCCTCGTGATCTATAAATGTTGAGGCCTCAGCCTTCGTAAAGAGACTTTTGAAACTATTGTGTACTTTGCACCTCAGTGCTGCAGCTCTATTTTATTCCTTTGTAGCCATTTTTGGCATGACTGTTATGATTATTTTTGGATAATGAGAAGCAGTTTGGTTTCCTATCAAATCTTATTTTTTCATAAGAGCCAAAGCTCTTAGGGTTGGGCCCAACCTGAGAGCCTAGGGCCTCCGTTCTGTATTGTTACTTTTCCTTTACGTATGACTGTTTTCGTTTATGCATTTGAACATATTCCTGTTAAGTAGATTTCGTTATGTTGTTGGAATGGATCACTGTTCATGAATGGCATTGGTTTATGTGTTTTGGTAGGATAATAAGAGCAAAACCTCCAAGAAAAGGGACAACCACACTCCTAGTTTCACCTCATCCTTATTGGATTTGGGGCTAGAATTGAGGAAACAATGTTGCCTCACAAAAACACTAGTTTTCTTGTTTATGCAATCTTTAGTGTGCTTGTTTTACTAGCAGAGATTAGTCATGGGTTTAGACATCTGAAATGTTTCTTTGAATAGATGGTGTACAAGGTTTTCTTCCCAAATAAAGTTGCTACTCATTTATGTTGTTGATGGTTAGACTAGACTAGTTTAGGATTTGATCATTTGCACGCCTTTGTTGATTTGATCAAGGTACACCATGCAGAGCATCTACTTCATTCTTTCATCCACCCAAAGTATCATCTGAGCCACCTATTTTGTCTCTAGGCTAAGTTTCTCGTTCCCCATCTATCCTTTTTGTTCACGAATCCTTACCTCCTTACTCATCGTTGCCTTAGCCTTCTTCAAGCCAAGTCATCCTTCTACATCTCTTCACTGATCCACCCACCAGCCCTTAGGTCATTTTTAGACCCCTATCCTACCTCCAAATCCATCCATGCACCTTCCCTCACTCATCCATCCCATAAAAACCGATTTCCGAACATCCTGTAGAAATTCTAAAACATCCTGTAGAAATTCTGAAACATCCTGTAGAACCCCTGCAGACTTCCTGTAGAAGCTCACAAGTGAGGTTTCCTGATAGCCAAACCTTGTGAAACTCTCTGGAAGAGTGTTAGGGAATCCTTAGACCCTCTCTAAACCTCTCCAACCATTTCCAAGCATTCCTCTTCCTTGATCCACCCCTGCACAGTAAAGCACAGTTCAAGCATATGCATGTGAAAATCGACACTTAATAAAAAAATACAAAAAGATGCTTTCCTAGGACAAAGGTAGTCTAGACACATGTATTTTATCTTCATAGAAGTAATGACATCTCTTTAAGTAGGTTGCATTTTCAATTTTGCATCAGTAGGACTAGCTGGTAGAATTAGGGTTTGCTAGGGTTTGCGTTTCTTTTTGGCTTTCAGTTTCTTTTCGAAAGTAGATTAGCTTCCTTTGAGTTAGCTTTCATCCATCACTTAAAAGATTCTTCTGAGAACTCATAGAAGTTGGCTAAAGCCCCTAGTGGACTTGTGCCGGCTGACCAAGTGATAGCTGCGACAAGAGCTAGTACTTGTGCATACAACATTGTCGCTTCCAAGTTTGTTACGAACAACCGGGTTAATAAAAGTAAAGAAGGGAGTCCCCGGAGTTGTAGCATTATTGCTGCAATACTGGAGCCCACCAGTCATTTTAAGTGACTTAGTGTTGCAGGTACATAGAGATCACATGGTGAAACATGCGGGCATATGCAAATTTATGGGGATTTAGGAGACAGAGTGTTATCACTTAAGAAATCTAATGCCAAAATTTTTCATACTAGCTTGATGATAAAGGTCAGTGTTAGTCTAAGTTTGATTTCGTTTTTCCTTAGAGTCTAAGTCTTAGGAGTTCGTGAGTCAAGCATGCATTCTTATCTATCACTAGTCACCCTCATTCACCACCGATCTCATAGTCATGTGTTACTTTGTTTAAAAAAAAAAATCATTATCTACCACAAAGCCTTTTAGGTAATTGCATAGCGCATGTAACCTTTCTGAAGTGTTTTTGTAGCGCATTAACTCTATTTAGCAGTTTCGCAGTGCAAAATCCCATTAGGTGTTTTCGCAGCGCAATACGTTATTAGGTGATTTCGCAGTGCATTATTCAAAATTTACATTGACCGCGCTGTGAAATCAGAGATTCATGCATTTCGCAGCGAATCTTTCCCAACTGTCAAATCCGTTAAGTTAATCTATGGCTGTGTCATTCTTTTTCAGTTCATGTACTCCACATATCACTTCCAACCACATATCCCCATTATCACAAACGTTAGGTACGTTGATACACGCAAAATACAAGTTCCAAGGAAAGCCACCTATGCACAAGTTTTAATGATGATTGTAAGCCTTGCATGAGTAACAAACCTGCAAGATTTCAATTTAAAAAAGAAAAACATAATCTGCAAGATTTCAATTTGAAAAAAGCATTGTTATCAAGCGAGGCAGAAAATCAAGCGAGGCAGCTATCAGGCGAGGCAGAAATTCAAGAGAGGCAGAGTTTGCAATTTGAACAGCGCTAGCATTCCCTACATACAGGTCACTGAAAATTCATGGAGGGATCAGTAGAAAGGAAAGAACACAGATCAGGCAAATGTCTGAGAAACGAGCCTGAAGGTTTGGATATAAAATTGAAGAACAGAGAAGTGGAGAAGGCATTTAAACAAGTTGGATGTTGGAACTTCTGCAAGAAGCTACAAGGAGGTCATGCACAAGTGGCTAAAGAATTTGCACTGAATTTTACAAGATTAAACTCAAACGTTGGCATGATAGAATTGCAGGTTTCACCAGACATGATATCCACGGTTACAGAGATTCCAAGAGGGAAAGAAAATTGATTCAAGAATTTCAAATTTGACATGAACCCATGCAAGGAGTTTTTAAAGAAGGAATTCGTTAACTCGGATTTGAGCAAGTCTGTTCCTAGGAGCTATGTCAAAGAGTCATATGCACATTTGCTCAACTGTATACAAAAATACCCGACCTGTGAAGGAAGATATAACAAGGTGTATTCATACCATTTCAAACTTCTATTGCATTTTACAGGGAAGGCATCTATTGATCTACCTTTTTACTTATTCCGCAGTTTGAGTAAAATGTGTGACAAGGTGCAGTTAAGAAAAGAGGATTGTGAGACTTCTTTGTTTCACCATGGCCTGATTAAGTTACTTGTTTTGCATGAACTTCAAAGGGTAGGCAGAGACTGAGACACATTTATATTCATGGCCAATTTCAAGAGCAAGACCGGTCTCAGCCCTCTAGCTACAAAAGATCTTTCAACAACAGGTCCTCAAGCAGAAACAAGAGCCAAGAGGTTTTCAAAGTTAAAGGCAAGAAAGCAAGTAAGGGAATCCACCAAGCCACTGATTATTTAGGATACACCCTAGCAGTCCCTTAAAGAGAAAATTCAGGATAAGGAAACTGTACATGAATCAAGAAGAGGTGAAGGAGTTCAAAGAAGAAGAATGAGGAGCGAGGTGGAAAAAGAAAAGGGTAAGTCAGTGGTTATTGAAGAAAGTCCTATTTCAAAGGGAGATTTAAATGATTTATTGCAAGAAATTGACATTGAGGAGTCCCCACTAGTTCAAGCTAATTTGATTCAATCAGGAAAAGAGAAGGCTAAGAAGGTCAAAGCCTCAAAGAAACTTAAGTTTGATGATAAAGCTGAACAATTTTTTTTGAAACCCAGGAGACCCATAACAAGGAACTTCAAACAGGTACAGGAGGTGTCACTAAGAGCAGATGAAACAGGGGAGGAGACACAACCTCATGAAAGAAAGGATAAAGGAAAAACAGTTGCCACTCAAAAAGAAGGCAGTGTGGAAAACTTGAAAAGAAGATTGGAATCTGCCAACTTTGAGATTGCTAGATTAAAGAAAGCTGCTAGGAAATTTGCAGCTAAGGAGGTTTATTTTAACCAAATGCAGGCTCGATGGGAAGATCAAACTTTTAAAATTCCTAAAGTGGTTGACTTTAATGTTCAATTCCATAGCTGGACTACTCCTGCAATAAAAGAAGCTCAATTTATCACAAAAGTCAATATAAACATCAGGTCTGGGATCAAAGTACTGAGAAAACAAGTTGAAGACTTAAAGTTTCAATTGGACCAGTGAAAAGGATCTCCATAAAGAGAACTCACTTCAAGTAAGGGGATATTTCAAGGTTTTGATAGTTTTTCTTGATATAATCTTTCCAAACATTCCCATTAAATTTTGGAAGGTCTTGAAACCGTTGCAAGAATGTTTTAACAACAAAATGCTCAAATAGCAAAGTTTTGGGTTGAAACTGTGAATTTTGAAACAACTCGGCAATTTCGTAGCGCGCTACGAAACTGCTGAAGGTGATGACTAGAGCTCAGCAGTTTCGTAGCACGCTACGAAACTGCTGAAGCTAAATAATCCAATATGAATCAACCAGTTTTGAAACATAAGCGGGAAATTTTGAAAGGTGAATATATACAAGGCATCATATGAAGCTTCAACATTCAATTAGGTTAAGACAGGTGGAGAAAGTATGGATTTGGGTCCAACTTTAAATTCTTGTCATAAAGTGAGCACATTTACCACAGTTCAAAATATGTCAAAACAGCTTGAAGGAATTTTTACCTTTAAATATAAAGGAGGTGGACAACACATTAAGGACGTGGCCATTTGTCACATTTTGGATAATCAAAGATGAAGGACATGCTGCTGTGGATTCGAAAATTATAAGGCAAACTAAATATCGATGAGCAAGGGTAGTTTCCTATATTTCAGGACAATGGGGAAGATGTGGCATGAAAGACCAACATGGAGCCTTGAACATCATCACAGCCAAACTACAAAAGGGACCAGATGTCAAAGAACGAGAACCATTGTAATCAAGGCTATTATTAGCATAACATGGTGTTAGAATCCTACTTGATTTAGATCTCTAGAAAGTCTAGTTGAAGTTTGTTACATTTAATAGGGAGTTAAAAGTTGAATAGGTGTCATTAGAATTAGATTTCGAGTTCCCCTCATGCTGGAGGAGGAATCTCAATCAGGAAGAAGAGCTCTATAAATAGGAGAAAGAGAAATGTAATCATGGGTTGGAAATTTATGTGAAAAATCTCTGATATTTGGCCTATGTAAAGACTCTGTTTTTCTGGTAATACAATACTGGATTATGCTTATCAAGAATCATATAGACTTCAATGTATGAGTTTCTTTTGTTGTATTTTCATGATTATCTACAGTTTTATGAGTATTTGATTACTTAGAAATCACTTGCAGTGTTCTAATTTCCTTCATATACTCATAAACTACCTTCTATGTGTTTGGTGTGCTCTACATATATTGAAATCTGAATGCCTTGAATTTTATGCAAAGCCAATCCTAGTGTTAATGCTAGATCACATATGACTCCATAAGCCCAATGAATACTTGTTAATATTGTTTCCACCATTTTCATTTATATTTGTTTCATAAAGAGTTAGCCATATTTATCATAATAAAAAAACCTTTAATCCCTTGAGAGAGCCCTCTCAGGCTAAGGAGGCTAAGCCTTAGCTAAAAGATTGGTTTGAAATAGTTACTTGAAGTCTTCCTAGTCTGCAGCCTTCCAGGGCCTGATTTTGAGATAACACGATGAAATATCTACATGCATGGATAAGGAACCACTAGAAACCTAAGGGAGAAATAAACCTTCACCTTGGGTCCAATGGCTTCTTTACAGTGGTGTTCACGAGCTTAGAAGATAAAGACAAAGTGTTCGAGGTAGGACCCTATTTTTATGTTATTGCAGGCCTTTACATGCGACCATGGGTGATGAATTTTGTCCCAGAACAAGAAATGTTCACTTTAGTGCCGGTATGGATAAGACTTTACTCCCTTCCTTTAGATTATTGGTTGCCAAAGTCTCTAAAGGCTATCGGCAACAAACTAGGGTATTTTATAAAGACATTATATGTGACTCTAAGAAGCAAATACACTTCCTTCACCCCGATCTATGTGGAAATGGAATTATCTAGGGCACTTCCAGACGAGATCATTTTAGAATTGTATGATGAAGAATGGGTGTAGGCAGTGGACTATGAACATGTTCCATTCAGGAGCCTAAGTGCCATGAACACGAGTACCTATACAGAGACTACGCATCAAACAAATTAGAGAGTAACACAAAAACCACCACAAGCGAAGATCCCAAGGGTTTCACTAAGGTGGGGGGGGGGGGGGGTAAAAGGAAAGGAGGAAAGTGGTACCACAAGAAATTAATGAGGATGGGCAACCGAGCCACAATAGTTTCAATATCTTAGAAGAAGAAGTTGGAAACAATGGGGAAAACCAAGAATCAGAGACTAATCCCACTAAGAAGGATAGGGATGCTAGCATGGAGGATATACTAGAGAATAACTAGTGAAAGGATGATCTACAGAGCATTCTGGATCTTAGTAGGGACTATGAGATGACCCAAAGTGAGGCAGGAATGGAGGACCATGAACTATAGGAGATTCTAGAGAGGGAGAACTTAGATCTAGAAAATTTTCTAGAGCAAGGTATTACCAAAGGAGTTCACTCCCTGCAAAAAGAGGAGTTTGACAGGGTTAAATAGCCCTTCCTTTAGAGATCCCAATAGAAGGGTTTTGGAGACAACAGAAACCATGATAGCTAGGAGAATAGAGGGATGAAAAAAATGGAGGAAACACTGGGGCACTCTTCCAAGAACCTGGGTAGGAAAAGAGGAAGAAAAAGACAAAATGAGCTACTATCTGAATGTGGAAAACTCATGATTAACTCAGGTAAGATGAGAGATATCAAAAATTACTCCTTTAAAAAACTCTCTTAATGAAGCTTACAACATGGAACATTAGAGGCCTAGGAAGTAAAAGGAAACAAAGAAATCTTAGCAGTAGAATAAAAGAAGAAAAACCAGATATGGTTTTTATTCAGGAAACAAAGTGTTCGATGGACAAGATTAGAGAAATACATGGAAAATGGTTAATAAAGTATGAGTATCTAGAGGTTAAGGCAGATAACTCAGTGGGGGGGGATTATTATGTTTTGGGATCCCCAAAAACTTGGAATCCTGGATGCTAAAGCATCTAGGAACTATCTATCAGTAGTGATTCAACCTTTAGGTGATAAGGAGATCTACATGATTACAAATGTCTCTAGTCCTCAAAAACTAGAAGACAAACTCAAGCTTCTCACCTCCCTTGAGGAGCTAAGAGAGAGATATCTTGATATGCCCTGGATTCTGGTAAGGGATTTCAATATGATCAAATCTCTTAAAGAGAAAAAAGGTAGCACCATAATACTAGGCAGGGACTCCATTGCCTTCCAGAATTTCATAAATGACATGAGACTAGTGGGTGCTGAAACAGTAAATGGAACTTTCATCTCGAACAATAAGAGAGGAGGGGCTTCTCAAGTTTCCTCTAAACTAGATAGATTCATAATCTCAAAGGACCTCCTTCTCACAGGCCTTGACATGTCAGCTTTAATCCTTCCCTTTGGAGGCTCGAACCACTAACCTGTCTAGCTTGAAGCCACTTTTATGGATACACCGAGGAACAGACCTTTTAGGTTTGAAAATGTCTGGCTCTCTCACCCTAACTTCACTAGCAATATTAACAAATGGTTGATGGAATATTTTCCAGTTCAAGGCATTAAAATGTTCATGCTGCAACAAAGAATTAAACACATCAAATCCAGACTTAAAGATTGGAAAAAAAACATTTTGGTAATATTTTTAAAGCCAAAAGAGAAGTTGAAAAAAAACTCGAGGGGATTAATTAGATCATCATCATATATGCTTTTACCAAGGAAAGGAAAACCCAAGCCGATTCTCTTCAGAGGGAATGGGAAGATAGGTGCATGCAAGAGGAGATTTTCTAGAGACAGAAATCGAGGGTGTAGTGGATTAGAGAAGGGGAAAGAAACATGATTTTTTTCATAAATCAACTTTGGATCATAGGTCACATAACAGAATTTCAAAAATCAAAGATTTAAAAGCGAAAGATCTCGTCTCCCACAAAGAAATGGAATTTTTCCTAGTACAACACTTCCTTAGCATAGAAACGGAGCCTCTCTTAGACAGGTCATGGTTCATTAACAATTTCACAAAGTACATTCCCAAGCTTGTAACCAGGGAAGACAATCACAATCTTAACAGGCCATTGTCTGAAGATGAGGTCAGTGATGTTATCAATGAGATGAAAAATGGGAAAGATCCTGACCCGAATGGATTCAATGTGGACTTCTTCAATGCATGCTGGAAAATAGTCAAAAAAGACATCCTTGATGTTGTGGAGGACTCAAGAAGATCCAAAACGGTTTTGAAGGCTCTCAATTCCTCTTTCATAGCTTTGATTCCAAAGGAGGAAAAGCTCTAACACCGGACAAATTCAGACCCATAGCTCTATGTAATGTGGTGTACAAAATTATTTCCAAAGTGATCGCTAACAGACTCAAGCCCCTTCTTCTATCCCTTGTCTCAAAGGCGAAAACTGGTTATGTGGAAGGAAGATAGATTCTCAATAATATCATACAAGATCACGAGGTGGTACACTCTCTTAAGAGCAATATGCAAGTTCGTATGATCATACGACTTGACCTAGCGAAAGCTTATGATAAGCTAAGTTGGTCTTACATTAGGGAAGTGCTAAGAGCTTATGGTTTCGACCACAACTAGATTAGATGGGCTATGGCCCTTGTAACGATGGCTAGTTTTTCAATCCTACTTAATGGCTCACCCTCAAGAACCTTTATACCTTCTAGGGTTCTTAGACAAGGAGATCCACTCTCCCCCTTCCTCTTTGTGCTCATGATAGAAGGGTTAGGCAGAATGATCAAAATGGAAAATGTTGAAGGAAGAATCAAGGGACTGAAACTTACCATTGATGGTTCTACTTCAACTCGTCAACAATTTGTGGATGACACTATGCTACACGGTATTCCCACGGTCAAGGAAGCCAAAGATTTTAAACCAATCTTGAATGACTTTGCTATGGCCGTTGGTATAGAGGTCAGCCTTGACAAATCAAAGTTTTTTTTTTTAACACTAACATTTCTATTCAGAGGAACCTCACTAGAATTCTAGGGTTTCAAAGGGATCAGTTACCTTCTAAGTACCTTGGAATGCCTCTTATAGACAAACCTTTGAGGAAGGGAGTGTTGGAGTCAGTAATTAACAAACTTCAGGACAAGATTAGGAAATGGAAATGCAGGTATTTGAGTTTGGTAGGGCATCTTGGGCTTACAGAGGTTGTCCTACAGGCCATACCCATTTTCATGCTATCAGCTCTTCCTGTTCCTAAAGGAGTTATGCAATAGATCAGGAATATTCAAAGACATTTTCTTTGGGGCAAAGGGGAAGAGAAAAAGAAGTGGGATTTGGTAGCTTGGGACAAGCTCTGCAAACTTAAGGCCCATGGTAGTTTAGGACTTCATGACCCTGAAACCCTCAACAGAGTTTTGGCTGCAAAACTGTGGTGGAGGTGGCTTAAGGAATCAGCAACCCCTTGGGCCAAGCTTTGGAAATAGAAATATGAAAATAATTGGCATGAAAGGGATCATATCCGAATGTCTAGGCTTATCAAGGGCTCCGACATTTGGAATCTTGATTGGGAAAATAGAGCCATTTTCGAGCAACACAGCTTCTGGGAGATTCGAGCTAGGAACTTGGCAAGGTTCTCTGAGGACAACTAGTAGCAGGAACCAAACTTGTTTAAGGAAGAACTAACTGCTCTCAAGAATGACACTGACAACAAACATTTATGTATGCTAAGTGACTTCCAGGATCAAGTAAGGAACAATGGTAAATGGAGAATATGGAATGATATGGGCTACAGTGAAGAGAGCCCTTTGAAAGCCGAGGCAGGCTCTCTTGCTCTGGACTTGGAACAAAGGAAGATTTTGGTATCATCCTCGTTTGACCAACTGAGATGGGGAAGAAAAAAGGAAGGTAACTTTAACCTAAAATAAGCTAAACAAATAGCCCTAGGGTTTGATTATCAAAACCCTAATAAGGTATGGAAGGACCTTTGGTAGCACCTGCATTGGATGAAAATAAAGCTGTTTATGTGGTTGGTTCAACAAAAGAGAATTATAACTTGGGAAAATATTTTGAAAGGGGTTTTTTTTGGCCAATCCAAATGCCATCTATGTGGTTCATAAGAGGAGACAATGGAACACTTACTCAACCTCTACCCATTCACCTCCACCTTATGGCATTGGGTAGTCTCAGTCTTCAGGCAAACTGACAGGTATAGACTTAGTATCACCAACACTTTGAAGAATTGAAGAAAAGAATTCTTAGGCAATGAAATCATCAACAAATCTTGGACTATGGTTCCAGGATTTATAATCTAGGATGTTTGGAAAGAGCGCAATGGAAGGATTTTCAAGAACAAAACTAGCTTAACCCAGAACATTATTGCACAAATATTGCAACAACTCAAAGACACTATTGGAGCCCTTTTGGGGAGACCTCCTGAGCACCCTACATTGCCCCAGAATGCTTGCATGCTGCTATAGTTGGGTCTCCATTCCCTAGTTCTCGAAAGTATAAACAAGGGTGTGAACCAGATAACTACTGGTAAAGACTTCTGGCAACCTCCTCATGGTTTCTTGAAAATCAATATAGATGGAGCCTCGAAAGGTAACCCAGGGATGGTTGGTTTTCGTGGAGTCATCAGAGATGAGTTGGGTTGCATAAAGGATATCTTTCATAGACATTTGGTGACTGCCACTAATAACATGGAGGAGCTCATGGCCTTCGAGCAGTGCCTGGAAGTACTGATTGAGTCAAATTTACACAATGCCATCATTGAAGTTGACTTTGAATTAGTTATTAATGCAGCTAAGAAGATATGTAATGGAAAATCACCTAGAAAGGTTTCAAAACATTGGTGGCTTTTGCAGCTCTTTCAGCGTATTCACTCCCACCTGTGAACTCTGAGAACGGTTAGCTCTGTTCATGTGTGAAGAAAAGCGAATATGCTAGTTGATCGTCTTGTGAATGAAGGAGTGATTTGCAATGAAAATTATAGTAGGTATGCTTGGGGTTCGACACCCTTGGGGAAATTGCATGATGATTGTCAAAGACAGGTGGCCAAAGACATGGAACAATTCCAGACATGAGGAATGAACAAGGAGGAAGACTAGTGGAAACGGGAGAAAGGGGAAGCAAAAGTCATTCATAATTGTTGACCCCAGAAAGAATTCTTAAGAAAGAGCTATTTACAAGGGAGGGGCACTTCGTAAACAACGGGCTTGTTGGAAGGTCACCGACCACAAATTTTGATAGTCTTCATCATCGAATGACTATCGAGTGGAAAATTGATCGAAGGTTAAGTCTTCAAGCAGACCCGAAGATTTATCGTTCAATGGTTTATAATCTTCATCGGATCCGTAAAAAGTGTAAAGATCATGCTAGTTTCTGATCTGATATCTCAGAGGACTATCAGATCAACATGGGCCTAATCATATTGATATCGGGTTCTAAAAGTAATCGAAGGTTAAGTCTTAGACCGAACCTACACATTTATAAACTAATGGCTTATAAACCTTATCGAATCCGTGAACTAGGTAAAAGGGGCACATGTTGCCAAGGCGATATCATTAATGACCGTCGGATATTATGCGATCTGGATTGAAAGGATATCTAGTTTCAACATGGGAGGAGGTTAACTCCAAGAACGGACCCAAAGTTAATTTTCTTTGTTGGCTCCATAAACCAGGTAAGTGTCACACAAGTCTCCAAAGCAATTTTTTTAACGACCATTAGATCATTAGGGGTCTTATCGAATGGCCATCGAGATGGATAATGGGTAGAAATTTATGTGTAAGAGTTAGGTGTAAAGTTTCGGGTTTGTTTCGGGTCTTGTAGATGGTTAATCATCAATGGCTTTGCCCTTGCTGGTATTTTCACTTATAAAGACATGTAACATATGTAATTTTCTTACAGTTAATAGAAGGCTCCACTCTTACTTACAAAAAGACTTGTGTTACAAAGGAGTTGAATTATTTAGCATAATTACCTTGTTTGGGAGTAGTGTTGGAATTTGTATACCCACTAATTTACCATCGATAACTTCATTTTAAAATTTCATGATGAGTTTATGCATAAATTTGGGGATTTCAGACTTGCACTTAGCTAATTGTTGTTGGATCAGGTGCTCAGCAAACAAATTAAACACACACAGCAGAAGCAAGCACATAACACAGTATTTAACGTGGTTCACCCAACCAATCTGTGCTACGTCCACCAAACATAGGCATCAGGAATATATTAATCAAAATTTGGAGATTACATCAAGAAATCCTCACACATACTCTTAGCAAACCATCCGAATGGTTGCCTATTATATAGAATAGAGAATCTAACAACCTCATAACTCCCTCACATCAAATATAGGAGGCATTAACTCCCTCCCAACAACCTGGAGCTAATCTAGGAACTGAATCCCTATTGTTTTCATCCTTCAGAGATTTTTGCCTATTTGACTAAAACAGAACTCAACAATCTCCACCTTGACAACAATTCGCCTGATGCCATGTTATTATTATTTTATCTTTTCTGCAAGCCAAGAGAAGCCAAACACCAGTGTAGCTTCTCCAACAAAATTGGTTTCGTGAACATGTCTGCACAGTTCTCCTTTGTATGCACCTTTTCAAGAGCGACTCCCCTTTCAGAGATAACCTGTCTTACAAAATGATATTTGATTCGAATATGCTTTGACTTACTATGATAGGCCGGATTCTTAACCAAATGTATTGCACTTTGACTGTCACAAAGTAACCTGATGTTATCCTGTAACTTACCAAACTCACCAAGCAAACCTTTCAACCAAACTGCCTCTTTGCAAGCAAGAGAAGCAGCAATGTATTCTGCTTCAGTAGTAGACAAAGAAACAATGTTCTGTAGCTTTGACATCCAGCTAATAGCTCCACCTGCAAGAGTAAAGACGTACCCTGAAGTTGATCTCCTCTTATCCAAATCACCTGCAAAATCGGAATCAACATATCCGCAAACAAATTCACTACTCTTATTATAAGAAATACAATAACTACTTGTGCCTCTCAAATACCGAAGCACCCATTTCACTGCTGACCAGTGGTCTTTACCCGGATTTGCCATGTACCTGCTGACAACCCCAACTACATGAGAAATATCTGGTCGCATACATACCATCGCATACATCAAACATCCCACTACATTGGCATAAGGAATTCGAGACATATAATCCTTTTCTTCATCTGTATTAGGACATAAACTCGAAGAAAGCTTAAAATGGGAAGCTAAAGGGATCGACACAGGCTTCACATTGTTCATACCAAACCTAAAAAGTATTTTCTCAACATACTTCTGTTGTGATAGCCACAGCTTACCATTGTCCCTGT
>APFE030219141.1:30471-45133 GCA_000404065.3 Pinus taeda
TCATCAATTGATCTATATGTTTTAAACCAATCTTTATGTATACACATGTGGTTAGATGCCCCGGAATCTAACAACCAATGTTAATCATGTTTTGAAACATTAACTGACAATACTTCATCACTCATACCTGAACCAGATACTAAACCTGTATCTGTGGTGTTGGCTTCCTTCTTTTCTGTCGAAGAGCCTTCTTTACCAGCCTGCTTTCGCTTCCAGCAATCCTTTTTCAGATGTCCAGCCTTGCCACAATGCCAGCACTTCACCTTGGGTTCTTTCCTTTGGACTTTGAGCAAGAGTCGCTATGCTTTCCCCCGGAGTGTCTCTCTCTTGAGCGACCTCTGGCCATCATTACCTCTGATGTAGAGGTGTCTGCATTTGACCTCTTCCTCGTCTCCTCAGCCAACAAGGCTCCAACAACATCGTCAAACTTTTGAGTTTTCGCCATTTGTATCAGCAAAAAACACAATAATCTCCAATACCAACGTTTAAATACCAGCAATTTAAAAAACCAAACTACCTATGCCTCAAAAAATATCTTCCGTTTGCACTTCACAAAAAATTTCTGTCTATGCCTTTGTTTTGACACAACAAAAAAATTGCCTTTACAGTATATAAAGACCTCCGGCAAAAACAATTTTTTTTTTTTTTTATCAACTTTTGATTCAAGTATTTTGATGGATGTCCTGGAAATGTCGTGGGAGTACGGTATTGAAAACCCTGGTTCCCAAAATATATACCCCAATATATTTTAACACCCCACCATTAATATTAATCCACCATTTAACATGTGTTCACCCACTTTAACTTACTCCACCATTTACACTTTCCATTACCTTAACATGGTATATCTCACATGCATTTCCACTTTAACTTTTTAAACATATACATGTAAAGCACAACGCATACCAAATAACTATGACAACATTTAAAACATATATATCCACGTTGTTATGTTCTTGGTGTATATCTGCACTGTTGTTTATATGTTCCAACGCCGTGTGATAATATATATCATACCCATGGTTGGTAAAACAGAAAAAAGCCACGCCGTTTTTTCAATTATATGCACGCTGTGTTAAAAGACCACGCTGTTTGAAAAAAAAAAAAAAACCATATCCACAGCTAAACAGAACTTAAGATAGGCACGCAGGTATCATTACTGGAATACGCACCAGGGATTTAAAAAAAACCAGGCTCCACGCAATAGATCTCAGCTCATCGCACAGCAAACGCAATATTAATTGATGTGTTGTGCCAACAGTGTGACAGTTCCACGCAATTTGTGTATACCAGATCCACGCTGGTTTGAAATGTATCCACGCTCAGCGCGCAGGGAAATGGACGGCTCCAGCAATCCACGTTATGCAGCCACAGCAACCGATTACAAACAGCCCACGCAACAATCTATTTCTCCACCGCAGCAACGATGTTGAACACCTCCTTCAGGCACGCTCAGGTATCAGCGCGCACAGCACAGCAACCCTCTTCTGGACGCAACTTCAAACAGCAACCGGCAATGGCTCACTTTGATCATAGAATGTTGGTTTCAAGGAATTGGATAATGGTGGAGTCATTGGCCTGCCTGCATGGGATGGCCTCAATCCACTTGGTAAAGTAATCTGTGGCTGTTAATATCCAGTTATGTTGGCCTGAAGATGATGGGTGAATTTCTCCAATGAAGTCCAAACCCCATTGTTGAAAAGGCTTCTCTGTTGTAATGGGCTTAAGGGGCAAGGGCAACAACTTCATTTTGCCTTCAAAGATTTGGCACTTGTGACATGAAACAACAAATTTATTGACATCTGCAAAGAGGGAAGGCCAATAGTAACGAGCCCTTAATATCTTGTCAACAGTGGATTTCCAATACAAATGTCCTCCACAGTCCCCTGCATGAAACTCCTTCATAACATTGTCAGTTTCATTCATATTTAAACAATTAAGCAATATTCCTTCATGATTTTTCCAAAACAGGGCACCATCTAAGACACAAAACTTTGATGCTTTCATCTTTAAAAATCTCTTTTTGGTCCTGGACAATCTTGGGGGAGCAACCAAGTTTAGCAATATAAAACAAATATCAGCATACCAGGGGGATTGCAAAAACGCTTGACTGATCTGTGGAGTCGCCAACTCCTGTTCATTGTCTAGTTCATTAATGTCTAAGGCTTGAAAATCCATTTTGGACATCAGCTTGGCTAAATCTTGTCCCTTTATTAGCTTGGTGGGATTTATCTCAATGTGATACTCAAGGATATTGGCAATCCATTTACCTCTTTTGCCTTCTAATCCCTCTTGAGTTAATATGTCTTTTACAACAGCACTTGGAACATAAGAAATCACATGGGAATATAAAATATAAACTCTAAAGTCTTTGATGGCCTTCACCAAGGCATAGGCCTGCTTTTCCATGATTTGGTACTTCAAGGGGGCATCCCTAAGAGCTCTACTAAAAAAGGCAATGGTATTCTCATTTCCTTGATCATCCTTTTGTAATAAAACAACAACAATGGTGTGTTGGGATGCAAAGGAGAAAATGATAAAATCTCTGTCAAATTGGGGACTGGTTGGGACTGGTGTTTGAGTCAAGGCAGTTTTTATGCCCTCTAAGGCTTGCTTAGCCTCTAGTGTCCATTTTACTTTGGAATCCTTTTTCAACATGTTGTTTAGTAATCTTATCAGCTCAGCTAGGTTTGGAATAAATCTTCTTAGGAAGTTGATTTTTCCTAAAAAGGCTTGCAATTCTTTAATGTTTCCTAGATGGGGGACTTGAAGAATGGCTTGAATTTTGTCCGGATCAATTCTAATACCATCTTTTGAAATGATATGGCCTAGCAACTTACCTTCCTCTAGACCAAAGAGGGACTTCTTAGGATTCAAGGATATGCCATATTTTCTACATGTTAGGAACACTTGTCTTAGGTGTTTTAGATGTTTCTGATCAGATTTTGAGAAAGGGGTTAGGTCATCGAGGTAGATCACTAAGAAATCATGGATTTCTTTAGCAAATGCTATGTCCATGGCCCTTTTAAAAGTAGCACCTGCATTCTTAAGTCCGAAAGACATTTTCACATATTTAAAAGTTCCCCATGGTGTTGTAAATGTTGTTTTATCTTGATCATCAGGGTGAACTAGGATTTGATTGAAACCTGAGAAACCATCAAGCAATGAAATTCTTGAAGATCCCACTACTCTTTGTAGAATGTGGTCCATCTTGGGTAATGGGAAATGGTCTTTAAGGGATGCTTGGTTCAAATTTCTCAAATCAACACATAGTCTAATCTCACCTGATTTTTTCCTTGTGGGAACAAGATTGGATACCCATTCTGAAAATATAATGGGTGCAATGATACCAACCTCAAACATTTTCTTCACTTCTTTCTCAATTAAAGGGAGAAGCACTGGGTTGATTCTCCTTAGTTTCTGCTTGAAAGGCTTTTGATTTGATTTTAAAGGAATGGTATGTTGAATAACTGAAGTTTCATAGGCCTTTAGGTCCTCATAACTCCATGCAAAAACATCCTCAAACTCTTTAAATAGATCAACATACTTTGGTTTTTGATCAGCAGGCAAAGACTTAGATAGTTTTATTATTTTGGGCTTTTCAGCAGTTCCAATATTGCAGTCTTCAATAGCAGCGTTTAGAGGTTGTATGCTTGGTTTTCTGGGGATATCATTTGAGTCAAAGATGTCTTCTAAGGGAGTCAAGCCTATGGGTAGGAAATTGTCTTTCAGGTCAATAACTTCAGCCTCTGCTTCAGCTGTTTCATCAAGGTTCATTTGTTTAAGCTCTTGCACATTTTTGTTATCAAAAGTGGTGGGGTGCAGCATTTGATTTGTTGCTTCAGCTGATATAGTTTGTTGATGTTGGTTGACTTGCTGTTGTGGGACATCCATGGGATTAACATCAATATTTAGGCCTGAAAACTCTTGCTGTAAAGTTAGGAAATTATTTATTTGTGTATCATTTTCAAACACTTGCCAATCTTTGACATTGTTTGGGACGGCAAGCCTGTGCTTTATTTCAGCTGCGAAATAATGATTGGGCTCACAGGGCAACTTGCAGGTGATAGCAAAGGTTGCTAGGTTGTGCGCATGTATGTTATGGCTTCTAGAAATCTTAGTAAGCTGGAATTCAGAGAAGGTATTTAGTATTTATTTGGAAACATGTCTGTAGGCTCTCAATCTATTATCATTAGTAACAAAGTTCCCTTTCATCTGTTGAATGATCAGGTCAGACTCACCTAGTATGGAAATTTTGGCAGCTCCTAGAGCTTTGATCAATTTAATGCCTAAGAGGAGAGCCTCATACTCTGCCATGTTGTTAGTAAATCTGAAGTTCAATCTATAAGCATGACCCTCTACATGATTTTTCTGTGTATTATGGATCCACACTCACCCATCAAATTCAAGAAACCAAAGAATTTCTTTTTCTTGTTTAGCATTGGGAATTTCAGTTATTTTTGGAGTGGGCAGATCAGAATTTTGTATTTGATATGGTTTGTATGGTATGGTAGTTTCATCAATCATTTAAGTAGTTTCAAGTTTTTGGACAATTGGTTGCTCATTTATGTTTGTTTCTTGCTCAAGAGGCAAAGGCTTATCATCAGTTGGAGGATATCCATCATCATTGAACAGGATGAAAGAATCCATATCAGAATGGATTACATAAATAAGAAAGTTTTGGGGTCTCTCCTCACTACCTACCACATATTTCATCAGTGCTCCTCTATACAGTCTCTTTGGTTGCCCAAAGATTGAGATAGTAGCATAGGACATGTCTAATTGCAAAGACCCTGGGAGCTTCACTCCCCAGGATCTTGATAATAGCATTCCATATTTAGGTGGGATATCAACTACCACTTCATCCATTAAAATTGTCTTGTTGGGATATTGGACTAAAGACACACATAAGTCCTTGATTAAACCTAAACATTTGACTTGAATTGAGTCAAAAGAGAACAAGTCTTTGTAGGGCCTCGTGATATTAGGGTTTAGCTTCTCCATTACAGCCCTAGGCATCAAGTTGTGTGAGGCACCTGAGTCAAACATTGCATTATGCAAGACTTTATCATGAATATGAAAACTAACATAAAAAGGTAGGACAACCCCATTAGCAGATTTTCCATCAACTTCAGGGCCAAAAAGGAGCTCAGGTTGATCATCTAATACATTCACATCATCCCTATTTTCTGGCATTTGTAGTTATCGCTTGATTTGCTGCCTATATATATCATGCTTGGCAAGTTCAGCTAAAGGGATAGATATCTTAAGTTTACTGATCTCTGCCTATAAATCAAACATTTTTTCTGATTGGATTTTTGCATTGTGAGAGGTAGGTTTACCTCTTGCAATGGGGATATCAGGGATTTTCTCTTGTTCCTCAGTGATTTCTTGAGATATTTCTGATTTGGAAAAACCTTTAGGGGTGTCGTTTACATTTTCCTTTGAAGGAAAGGATACAACAGGCTAGTTTTTAGAGGGATGTATGTCAGAAACATCCTCTATGGTGACTTATTTTAGATTTGGATTTGTTATATCAACAATTTTTGTGAGAGTAGGTTTTTCTTTTATCTTCTTAGGCTGTTTAGTATCCTTTGATTTGACAAGTTATGGTACATCTATGGTCCTACTTCTCAACTTGTATTGTTTGTGAACTTCATATACAGCTGTATCATAACCTTCTTTGAAGTCAAATGACTCTCCAGACTTGGTTCGGAATTGATTGAAGTCATCATCATCTTGGTCTTCTTGGTCTTCCTTTGATAGGAAAACTTGTTGGTCATTTTTTAATCCCATCAAGTTGATATGAGTGTCTTCTGTTGGTTCACTAGATGTTGATGCTTCGGTATAATTTTCTTGGGAAGGGGGTCTTATGTCTTGATCTGGGCTAGGCCTTCCAACATTTAGATTTTGGATTTTCCAAAAATTTGGGTTTCTAATAGTAGTGTTTTTCTGTCCATCTCATGATGATTTTCTTTCAACTGTTTCTATCCTATCTCCCAATCTGTGCATACCACTGATGATTGCATCTAGTTTCTAATCTAAGGCTGATGGTTCTTATTTTAAAGTAGTTTTTCTCTCAACTCTTTCTCTATTCCGCTTAGCTATCAGGTTTGCCTTGACACTAACCTCTATATTTTGCATTTCTACTAGGCTTTGAGGGGCTCTTTCTCTCAATTGATATCTGATGTCTGAGTCAAATCCATCAGGAAATTTATATAAGGCCAGATCAGGTGGAGGCCTGAGGTTCTGTGGGATAGCATTGTAAACATTATTAAACCTTGCACAATAGTCTAAGACAATCTCTTGAGGGCATCTTTTTATAGTATCATACTCAGATAATATGTGAAGTGGGTCTTTCTTTTTCTCCCATCGGTTAAGAAAAGTTTGGTACAAGGCCTCTGGGTCACCTATAGAATTTGCAGGAAGAGCTCTGAAATAGAGCCTTACATCTCCGGTTAAGCTTTGGACAAAAATCCTCATTCTTACACTATCATCATCTATCTCATAGTTTTCAAAGTAATATTGCATTTTCTTGGTATGTTGCAGGGCTGTGTAAGAACCAGTACCATCAAAATAAGTTATCTTGGTTTGATAATCCTGAGGCATAGGCCCTGGATTTGCAGGTAATTGTAAAGGTGCATATCTGTTAGCCATATTTGCAGGTATAAGAGGAACAACAGGGGTAAATGGAATGACTGGAACAACTATGATAATAGTAGTATGTGTAGTAGATGGAGGAGTGGAGAAGGTGCTTTGTGAAGTGGATGACGAAGTAGGAGATGTAGGAACAGTGATGTGAGGATGCAATGAAAGTTTAACAGGAGTTGGAATATAACTTTCAGGAACTGTTTCAGGGCTTGAATCTGTAAAATGTTCTTCTTCCTTTTGTTTCCTGAGAATCTTTGGAATTGAATTAGGATTTTCAAAAACAGCTGGTGGATCTGGATCTGGATTAGACCGGGTGTAACGGGTCTTCTTCTTTGGAGCCAGCTTCTGAACCTGTTTTTTGGAACTTTTCTAGGAATAGTTGTGGTTTAGAAAGAGACTGATCAAATTTTGGAACAGCTATTTAGAGCTTAAGACTGGAATAAAGATTGACTGAAGCAACTTTTATACACTCCTGCAAATGTAAAGCAAGAGCAGTTTCCAAGGCTTCCTGGCTATCATTTAGACTTTATTAACAGCATTAAGGGGTAGACAGGAGTTGGAAAATTTGTTCTTCCCCAGCGGAGTCACCAATTATGTTAACACTTAGGTTGTTCCCTTTGACTCCCAAGGGAATATGGCCGAGGTAACCACAAACCAATCTTTGGACTGCAGGTCCTAGCCTACCTGCAATCAGTGAGCGCTCTCTCTTTAGGATTTAGCTTTGTTTGAAGGATCTTAGGCTAGTTATGGAGTTCTTTGTGTTTTGTTTAGATTTTGGTGGGATGATTAATGTCTTCAAGAAGGGAGGCATGCATAGTGTAAGAGATTCAAACCATTGGGCATGGAGTCATGAAGCAAGGCTGCTCGTGCGTTTTCTTGGTCACAAGGAGACTATAAAGCAGGATAGCTATACATGAAACAACATTCATGCTAAATAAGAATGGAATGAGGGCTACGGAATGAGAGGCAATTAAGAATCTCTCCTTCAACTTAACAGAGGGAAGGTGAATGAGCTCTATCTAGGAGCAGTCAAGAATTCCTAGATAACTGTCATACATGTGTGAATTAGAGGAAATATGAGCCAAAAGGAATTCACATTCACAACTAATTCAGAGGAAAACATATAGAAACAACATAAATTGAGCATAGAGTGCAGTTAAGCAAAGTCTAGGCTATCCATTTTTCCTGTTATTTAGACGATGATACAATAACGGTTAAACATATATATAAAATGAAATAGAATGAAGAAAAATTTATTGTCCCATATAGTAGCACAAGAATTCCACAGTCACTCTTCAACCATTTGAACACAGCAGACAGTCAGTCCTCCAATCTTTTTAGCAGTCTTTGATTAAAGAAATTCTCATATATACAGTGCGAGTCTCTCAGTAATCAACCAACCCCAAATACATTCTATGAGGGGATATATATACAAAATGGAGATAAAATATCTAGAGGATGAGTTATTAAATCATAAATTCTTTCACCAACTCCTAAGGAGCGGTTGGTGAAGAAGTAAATGTTGAAGTAAATACAAATGTAAGAGATGTTATTTTTTGTCAGAAATTGTTGACTTTTGAGTTCATTTGAGTCAGCTGGGGCTGTGTTTTCAAAATCCGCGCTTTTTGGGCTTGTTGTTCCAGCCCTTTGCCTTGTCACTGATTTGACCTGCTCCGCCTGTTCTTTCTTGTGCTCTATCCGGTGCTTACTATTGACCTGTAGCTGACATGGCATTTGAAAATTTGAAAAAGGGGCCAAAGACTGATATCACCTAGGTAAAGTGGCCAGCATTGCTTGCCACCAATCTTCAGGAGGAAGCTGATGCCTTTGTATCTTGATGAGTGTCTCATCCGCTTCTGTATACTTGTGATAATTAGGAGGCATCTCAAATAGGTGGTTGACTTCATGTTCCATGTAAAATAAGTTTTCCATCTTATCATAGAGGGTCTGTCATGTAGGAGGTCTTGCTTGTGCTGAAGAACTTGATGAAGCAGTAAGCTGATTTGTGACATAATTATTGAGCCTAGTTGTATATTGGTCACATGTTAATAACCTTCCAGAGCTGGTTAATAAGCTGGGCAATCCTCTATTCTGCAGTGCTGCAAGCTTTATTTCAAAATTATCTACATCCTTTTGGATTTCCCAACATCTTGCTTCTAGAGTTTGAATAAAACTTCTTAAAGTCAGCACTTTCTTGGATGTTAGTATGGCATCTGTTATGTTCATAATCTGTAATCCTACCAGTTTTTCCCTGGTTTGATGATTTAAGAAGTTAATCATTTTGTTGGCCTGCTCAGGCATGTTTCCCAATGTTGTTTTGGCTCTCTGAGTTTCAAAATGAGCTTTGCCATTTAGTTCTACCTGTTCATACATGGCTTGAATTGACCTTCATTGGCCAGTGATTGACTGATTTATCTTGGCCCATAAAATATTCTTTTTGTCTAAAGCTAGCTCTTTCTCCAAGACTTTAATTTTTTCATTCAAGGCCTTAATTTCCCTTGTCTTTTCAGCTACTGTCATTTTAGATTTTTCATACTTTCCTTCAAGATTGGCCAATTTCTCTTTGGCCTATTCTATCTCTATAGCCTGAAGCTCAATCTCCTTGACAACTTTCATCATTTCTTCCATGCTCATGCTTGTTTCAGATGATGTTGTAGTTTCTACTGTTGTTGTTGCTGATGTGGCTTCTGTGATTGCTACTGGTTGTGTAGGAGGAACAGGAACATTAGCTGGAACTGCTGGAGGTGGCTGGGAGGTTGCTTCTCCCTGCTTACTATGGGTTTATCTTTCTAATTCTTCCTCCATCTAGATTACTCTTTGATTCATATTCATCAGAAAATCTAATGTATCTTCAGTTTCTTTCTCTTGCACTAATTTTGCAGTTTGAGGGTGTTCAGTAGGAGGCAGCCTCAATCGCTTTCTCAATGCAGCAATATCATCATCCTTCTTTTTCATAAGGGCCCTCATACCCTTAGGATCCTTAGGATCATGTCCTAGGTCAATAATAATGTCCTCCAATGTTTCAATTCTATTGTCTTTAGCTGTGGAGGACATTCTTTCCAAATCTAACTGTGTTAGTGTTCTTCAATGATTCTTTTAATTCATAAGCCAGTGTGGCCTTGTGGCCTTGTGGCCTTGTTCTTCAATCATTTTCTCTTCCTTGATATCATATGTTTCCATCAATATTTCCTGTTTGGTAGGTGTTTCTTTTAGGAAATGGTCATATAATTGCACTCTTAGAAGCTCATTTTGAGCTTTGATCTCTTTGAAGCTGGCTTTGACACTAATTGGTCTCTTGCTTTGTTGTGTGGAGGAAGACACCTCCATGGCATGTTGTCTATCTAGCTCTTGTTGGAAAGAGCTGGTAGGTGTTTGTCGGCTTCCCTCTCTGACTCTCCTTGGGCTTTCAAGGATCTCTTCAGTGATTTCCTCCTCAGATGGAGAATCAACTCTTTGCCTCTTAGTTTCAGGCTGTTGTGTAGATCCACTGGCAGGTGTGGAATCTTCTCTGTCACGTTTTCTGCCTCTTTCCTCATGGGTAGGAGTCTGTAAAACCGGCATTTGGGGTGCCTCTGTTTGCTGTGGAGGAGCCTGTTCTTGGGACTGCTCCATTGAAGTAGCAGGCAGCTCTGTAGTCACCTATTCTGTGTCCATTGGCTCTTTGCCTTTTGTTGTACATGTTGTTGATGAAGATGATGCTTGTCTGGGTTGTGCAGCTATAGCAACTGATGTGCCCTCTCAAATTTGTTGTGGCAACTTGAATGTTGCCTACTCACAAGAATCTAAGTCAAGAGTTTTTTCAAGGTCTTTAACATTTTGCTCCATAATTTCCTCCTCAGTGAATTCTTCAACTAATGTGCCTTGTGCCCACACATCTTGATTAGCATATTGTTCAATGTGTAAGATTTTGCAGTGTGTATAGCATGTCAATCTATATTTGACTCTTCTGGCACTAATAAAGCCAAGTGGGTCATAAGGGACCCACCAGAAACTTCTCTTCAACTTAAGTTGATCCTTCAGTATTAGGTCGACATCTTTCCAACCTTCCTTCTTGTTCATGATAAAGGGGCCTAGCTGGTCTTTAAATTTCAGGCGAGACTTCTTCTTGGTGATGTGAAAATGAGTAAGATCTGAATTGATTAGATGCCTGTAGTATTCCAAGGAAAACAACCTCATTAGCACATATCTTGGGAGCCTGTAAGGATAGAGATCACAGCTATAGATTCTGATGACAGTGTGATCCTGGCAGAGATACCAATCACCTAACTTGTAGCTCTTAGATAGCTGCAATATCTTCTGCATCTCATAAGATATTCTAGGAGGAGGAGCTTTCATTAAGATGCAGGAAACTGGATAGACAAATTGGTCAATGAACTCACAGTAAGGGTATGGAGAATGCTGGACTTGATGGAATACTGATGACCAGAGGACAACATATCTTCTTTCTCCTTTTGAATCTGATTTCTTGATGGGACACTAGAAGCTTTCAGACTGATAATACATGAACAAATGGTAGATGTATGAGGAATATTTGAAGACTCCCTCCCTATCTAGCTTTGTGAGCTGGTCATGAATTTTGTTTGCTATGAACTTGGCACAGTTATACTCTATAGAAGAAGGTTGCCCTTGGTTGAAGGAAGACAACAGAACCAACACTGTCTCATCCACATGTTCACTTGATTTGAAGCCTAACACATAGGATATCATGTCTACTAGTAGCTTGCCAACCTAATTGAAATGGACATATAGGAATGGAGGTGGCTCCTTAGGTTGGCAATCTGCCTTCATAAATGTCTTAGCAATCCTTTCAATCTTGGGATCAAGGTGACAGGAGGCATCTTCCAGGAAGTGCTTCATGGAGAAAGGATATAGTAGCTGCGTTTGTTTGAAATTTAACATCTAGTTGATGGAGTTAGAGTGATATAGAAAAGTATGCTCCCAGATGGAGACTTGAAAACCCTCTGTTTTGGTTCATAATTTGCAGCACACAGGTGAATAATCTCTGGAAAAACATTGACAGAAGGGAGGAATAATGTGGCAAATTGGACTCCCATATTCCATACATGTCAAAGTTGTTAAGGAAGTTGTTTCTTAGCTGGCAATAGGTATGCAAATGATTCCTGTCCCCAACTAGATCTTGGATAAGATAATCACTGTCAGCTAGGGCCATTGCCTCAAGCTCTTTGTTTGGTGAATTCATGGGAGTGATGTCTAGAGCTAATGGGGTTGCCATTATGGAACTTTTCAATGTTTGAACTTAGAAGGAAGATTAAATCAACAACTGATTAAACAAACTTGCTTGTGATGACTAGCAGAGGAACCTGGGACTAAACTCAAATGTAACAATAGCTTGACTGCTTGGCACTATGATGAAAAAGGCAATTTGCAGAGTTTTTGGGCCAACTTCCCTTCTCCTTAATGAACTCTCTAGGTTTAGGGACTGTGAGGAAAAATGTAGAGGGGAAAGGGATAATTACAGCTTCAATGGACTGATATTTTTAGTGGAACGAGGTGAAATTTGGCAATGCTGAGCTGCTGCAAGACTTTGTCTGGATGTCGAGCTCTAAATGGAGTTTCGACGGTGAAAGTGCAACGGGGCATTGGTTTAGAGGTTTGATTTTGAGGTGAAGGCTTACCAGTGGATTTTGGTGAAGTCTTAGGCGCAAAAAAGTTCATAATTGAGGAAATTTGCAGGTTTGCAACATGTACAATGGAGAAAAATGGAAGAATAGGGGCGAAGGGGGAGAAACTTGGCAAAGACCTAGTTAAAACGGTGTCGAGGGTGGACGAGCTGGTGCAATGGCAAGCTACGAAGTTGAGTTGCAGGCTGCAGCAGCTTGGTCGGTCAATTTCGAGCTTTGGGAGTGAAAACGGTAAAAACAGCAGCAACAACTCTCCACAAAGACCAATGAATAATCACTAACAAAAGGTCGAAAAACGCGATTTTTATAAAAATTTTGACATATTTGCGCTTTTGGCGCTTTTCCATGATGACGTCAGCATGACATCATCGGCGGGTCCCGGGTATGGATGGGTGATGTGGCCTCTAACAGGGAGGTGACGTGGCAATGACATGGTGGTAGGGCGCAGGCGGGAAAGGGATGAGATGGCGGTAACGTGGCAGAGCATCGGTGGAGCGGAGGTGACATAATGGGGAAGATGTGGCCGACGTCACAAGGGGGTAAGCGGTTTCTGGTTTGTATCACACCACTTTTGCGCAGAAGCGGTTTTGGAGGAAGGGGCTCTGACACAGTCGGGAGGGCAACACGTGGTGGGAGTGCGACAGGAAAACCACCCTTCTCCCGAACGTTAACCCTCGCACATCGGGGTGAGAAAAGACCCACCCACCGTAGATCTGGGGTGCTAGCCATCGGACGACTGGCGGGTTATTTAACATGGAAGATGGTTAGGGGCGGGGCCCGCGGTATTATTTTATTGTTTGTTTAATACGATGGGGGAAAACTTTAATGAAGTGGGTTTTCATTTGGGTTTTGCGGGTTATGTGCGCCGGTTAGTGTTTAATGTTTTTAAACCTTTAAACATCAAACCATTAACAATGCACGTGGAGGAGAAGGGTTAGGTTTATAGATGAAGGAGGGGGACCATGGTTATTACTTTAACCAGGGGTTAAAGTAACTCTGGGTTAGGACGCAGAAGGTTTTATATTAGTCCCAAATGGACCAATATCTCCCAAACCATGCTAAATAGCTATAGTGCTATAGGGTGGGATATATAATATTTTTGGGATTTTATATAGTTTTAATAGAAAATAGGGATGGGAAAGTATTTAGGCAGCTATATAGTAGAATTAGCAGTTAATATTACTTGGTGAAATAGAAACGTAAGGGAAATGATGCCAAGTTCAATAACTAGAACTTAGATATGTGATTTGAATAGGATATGGAGAAATGATTTTACACAAGAAATGTGGCTTCTTTTCATTGAGGAAAGTCAAAACTTGACTTGATATTTCACGCAAATGAGCTGAAAGTGGGACTTGTTGGGGAAGTCCCAAGGTCCTTTAGGAGAATGTTAGCTAGAGATTTTTTTGGGGGGAGTGAGGGGGTTAGACATGCTTCAGAATTCTGCCATCAAAACACTACCTTGGTACTCTTGCCTCTAATGAGAAGAGCTTTCTTTGTTAAGGTCAAAACTGAAGATGATCTTGCTTTTGCAACCTCAGGCTACCTACCCAGCCTAATACACCTAGAATTTTTCGTTACTTAAAGAAGGGTGCACTTAGACTTGCAAACCTTGATTGCTTTTTTCTTTTTAACTGCCCTCTTATCTAAAAACTACCCTTATTGCTTCCAAGGGCCCAGATTAGACAGTTGGGCACCTTCATTCTATACCTAGCTAGTAATCTGCCAAGCTTAAATAGTTTGCACAGATTTTCTTTCTCTATTTTCTAAAACAAGCAATTTAAACCTAGGGAGCCCAAGATTAAGTTGTTTGGCCCTCCCTTAACTGTGAAATTCTTCAAAAATGAAACTTTTGCAGCACGAAAAGGATGAACATTTTTGGCACTTCCACTATCAATCATGAAAAATGAAACCTATTGGTATAGGAAGATAACACACGTCAGGTTCACAACAGACTTATTCAAATCTTGTTGGGAAACTATCAAAAAGGATATATATGAGGTGGTGGAGATTCTTGAGAATAAACAACAATTCTTAAGGCTTTCAATTCAATGTTTATAGCACTTATTCCTAAGTGTTGGAGAGGTAAATCCCCTCTACGGATAGAGGCGATCCCTACTAGCCCAGAACAGGTCTAGCAACAATCAATCAATGCTACTCTGCAAGTTCCTAGTTGCAATTAAAAGGTGGGTAATGAACACCTACTTGGATTCCAGCGCTATTGTTTGATGAAGAGATGTCGCTCTCACTCCTTCACTCTGGTCGATCACGATCCTCCACTATCCTCATGGATGGACACCTGCACATGCAAAGAGAGAACAAACACAAGCATGAAATCTAGTAAAAGCAACTATACATCAGTCAGAAAG
>APFE030219146.1:0-21952 GCA_000404065.3 Pinus taeda
CAAGAGGATTCTAAGGTATGTGAATGGAACGAAGGGGTTTGGTATTTTATACTCCTCTTCTGAAAGTTTCATGTTGACAGGTTACACGGACAGTGATTGGGCTGGAAGTGTTGATGATAGGAAAATCACATCAGGATATGTGTTTCATATGGGATCGGGAGCCATCTCATGGGCTTCCAAGAAGCAACCAATTGTTGCTTTGTCAACAACAGAGGTAGAGTATGTGGCAGCAACAGCAGCAGCATGCCAAGCAGTGTGGCTGAGAAGAGTTCTCAGAGACTTGTGTCATAAATAGGAAAATGGCACAACCATTTACTGTGACAATAGCTCAGCAATAGCATTGTCTAAAAACTCTGTTTTTCATAAAAGAACAAAGCACATAAATACCAAATTTCACTTCATACGTGAATTGGTTAACAATGGTGAGATTGTTTTGTAGCACTGCAGAATAGAGGATCAGCTAGCTGATATCTTGACAAAACCATTGCCAAAGAAAGGTTTTGATCATTTCAGGAAATGCCTGGGTATGCAGCAGTTGAAATTAAGGGGGAGTGTTGGAATTTAATTCCAACTGCAAACAATTAATACAGAACATAATCTCATCTTCAGCAATTAATTTCAGATTGATCGGTGCCGCAAAAGTCCACTGATATTTTTCAGAATTAAATCCCCTGCAGACAACCGACTTACTTTTCATCACCGCATCTTCTGCAATAAATACAGAGATAAACATCAGCAGATATTTTGTTTAGTTTATTGTTTAACTCAGATCTTTATTTTTCCTATAAATATAACGCACAGGAGTTCTGTTTTTCAAGTGAAATGAGAAGAAGTGCAAGAGAGGCAGCGTAAGCAGAAAAGAACAGCAGTTCTGTTTTCTGTGATTTAGAACAGCAGTTCTGTTTTTTGTACTTTGAGTGAAGGTTAGAAGACTGAATAGAGTCTCTTCTGTAATTGCACAACAGTGCTGAATCTGCGATTTTCTGAGTTAGAGAAAATCGATTTCTGGAACTGAAGCGTTCCTCTTGTAACAGTTAGTTTTCTGTATCAGTTTTGTTTACAGTTTATAAATACAAGTTTACTGTTTTGCTGATTTTCAGTTGCTGTTACACCAAGTGTCAAAAACACTTTGATTTCACTCTCCAAGTCTATTAGTGATTTGACGCCCCTTGCTTTAGTTACTGTTACACAAAGCGTCACTTTTCTTAAAGTGACTTAGCGTAAAAAACAGTGTTCTGTTTTTTCTTTGTTATTAAAAAACAGAGTATTTTTCCCGTTGCTGCAACACCACGATCAGCGTTGCTGCAACACCAAGTCCAGAAAACAAAATTATCAGTTTTCTGTGTAAAAACAGAGCAGTTTTGTGTTGTCTGTTTGTTAAGGAATTTAGCAGAAAATTCCATCATATCAGAGAGTTGTTCTGTGATGTTTTGTGTTATGGAATTCACCATAAAATTCCAACAATTCTCAATCTTTCCTCCTATTCCTTGTGCCACACCTTCTTCTTTGTTCATTCCCTTCTCCACTTCCTCTTCTGGTTGATGCTCCTCTTCTTCATCACGTTAGTGCTCCACCTGCTGCTCTTGTTCTTCTTCCTGGTTTATTCTCTTCTCCACTTCCTCCTCTGGTTGCTGCGCCTCTTCTTCATCACGTTGGTGTTGGTGCTCCTCCTCCTGCTCTTGTTCTTCTTCCTTGTTCATTCTCTTCTCCACTTCCTTTTCTGCTTGCTACTCCTCTTCTTGATCACGTTAGTGCTCCTCCTACTGCTCTTGTTCTTCTTCCTTGGTTATTCTCTTTTTCACTTCCTCCTTTGGTTGCTGCTGCTTTTCTTCATCACGTTGGTGGTGCTCCTTTTCTTTATCACATTGGTGCTCCTCTTCTCGTTCTCGTTCTTTTTCCTGGTTCATTATTTTCTCCACTTACTCCTCTGGTTGCTGCTCCTCTTCTTCATCACGTTGGTGCTCCTCCTTTTGTTCTTGTTCTTCTTCTTTATTCATTCTCTTCTCCACTTCCTCCTCTGGTTGTTGCTCCTCTTCTTCATCACGTTGGTGGTGCTCCTCTTCTTCATCACATTGGTACCCCTCTTCTTATTCTTCCTGGTTCATTCTCTTCTCCACTTCCTCCTCTGATTGCTGCTCCTCTTCTTCATCACGTTGGTGGTGCTTCTCTTCTTTATCACATTGGTGCTCCTCCTCTTGCTCTTGTTCTTGTTCTTCTTCCATGTTCATTCTCTTCTCCACTTCCTCCTCTGGTTGCTGCTCCTCTTCTTCATCAAGTTGGTGCTCCTCCTCGTGCTCTTGTTCGTCATGTTGACGTGGAGGAAGAGATGTTGGCCTTCTTAAAAGTAATTGTCATCTTTCTTTTCTTAAAGTAAATTCATCTACAATGATGTCTTCCAAACGTAGTTCTTAAAAATGTGCAACATTTCTTGTCCTTTCTCTATTTCCACCTGAAAAATACAAACTTCAACTTTACATTTCTTTCTTTTCTCTATTTCCACTTGAAAAATATAAACTAAGTTATAAAGTTATATATATATAAACTAAGTGACTGACTTGTTGAACGTCTCGACTGGCTGTAATGGATTGATTTCCATCGTTGTCCAAAGCAATATGGCGAACATCTCTGAATGGAACATCTTTAATAATGTGCCACTTCACAGGAAATCTACCCCTCCAATCCCAAAATTTTGCGTTGGCTTCAAAATCTACAGGGCCAACCATTTCAGCGACCCCGCAGAAATTTTTGCTTCCGTTAATCTGCATTTCCACCAACAAACGATGTATTTTTGTATATATCCCTATAAGTTTTCAATAAAAATTAGATGGAAAGAAATAACATGGAATATTTCGATTAAAAAGATGATATTGTGTAAATATTCTGATCTAATTCATGTTTTTCAGATTATACAATATTCTCAAAATAGTTAAATTCAGTAAAAAAAAAACAACATATACTTAAAAATTATGAAAATAAAAAAACTAACCGAAAAAATTAAAAAAACATGATCACAAGGCGAAGCAGTACTATTGCCAACTCCTTGGTTGTTCTGCTCCCCATGGGTTTCAGCATAAGCTGCATCTAGAATGTGATTCCCCCTCCAAGTGCTTGTCCACACTCCATGTCTAATACTCCTTAGCAAATGCTCCTTGCTGCAAGATTTGATTACAAAATATCTTGTAACCTCATATTCAGTGATAAATTCTGGAAGGTTGTACTCATCAGGAACACCTCCACCTAGGGTTCTTTGTTCGCGTATTCTGCTATATCGCGGTCCAATGCAGATATCTTCGTCTAATATTTCCATGGTTGTGAATGTGGGTGGCCTTCTTTCCATACGTCCACCACCCACACGCCCATTTCCTCTCGAATCGAATCTCTCAGCTGGTTGCAAGTGGGGTGTCTGCAGTGGTGGTCGTTGTCCTGCTGACTGTAACTGATAAGAGCGAGTGCCATTATTATAATAAGAATAACTAGAGACAGGAGCGGTATGGGCATTAGAATAATCTCCACGCATATTCATGATACTCACACCTCCAAATCCATTTATATTTATATTCACATTAATTGCTGCAGATTGTGCTGGCCGTGCACAGTGGATGGGATTATTAGAAAAATTGGGTGCAAAATAAGGGTATCCTGATTCATAACATCCATATGCATGAGATCTGCCGTATCCATATCTGTTATATCCATTAGGGAGTCTTTGCCTTGGTGTCTGCTGTGGCATCATCATATTAGGGTGTGTACCGGTTCCACCATTAAAGCCAGAGTTAGTATTCGTTACCTGAACATCAGAAGCATTGTTAAATCTTGGTACTGAAGAATACTGAATCACTTCGCGTCTATCATCACCATCACCAACACCAGTTTGTCGATGTTCCATTAGAGTTTGCGTTAAGTAGATCTAGACGAATCAAATACGAATCTCCTCGAAAACTTGTCTTCTGCGATTCTAAATCACTCTAAAACTTTATCCGGCTGATAATCACAGAACTTTAAAATTGGCGAACTCAACAGTACCTAAAACTAGTATCAAATTACCTATTTATATCTATCTGGGCGATTTTCTATTGTGAGTTGGCTTAAAATACACTCTTCCACTCTCCATCACGATGGTGGTTCAGGTTGACGATGGAGTGCCACCTTTTACTATGCATAAACATAAAAATATGCGTATGCCGGGCCTTGGGTGAAAAGATGGCGAGAATGGGGTGTGAAAAAGTATTCGAAATATATTTTTTCAATATTCCTTACCATGGGGTTGGGTAAAAAATTGATGAGGGCAGGGGTGTGAAAGTGTATTTTTTCAATATTCATTCTCCACGTATGTATAAAATTTACAAAATGGAGATGCCCGGGTTGGGTGAAAATGCCGTGAAAGTGGGGCGGGAAAAAGGTATCTGAAATACTTTCTTTCAATACCCATCCCTTACTTGAAAAACTGATGGGCTTGTGAAAGAGATTTTTGAAATACTTTATGGTTCAGGTTGACGATGGAGTACTTAATGGGCGAAATTAAAATGTATTTTTTCGAGAATTTTGAAATACTTTATGGTTCAGGTTGACGATGGAGTACTTAATGGGTGAAATTAAAATGTACTTTTTCATCCCCACCTATTTAAAATGCACATTTTCACACTCTACCCTGCCACACCATCATGCATGAAGTGAAAAGGGTGAAACAATGGCCATGTAGTCCTTCTGCATAAAAATAAAAATAAGTATTCCCCATTCACCCTCATGCCTCATGTGGCCAACTCTGATGCACACATTACTCTATCCTCATGCATGAGGGTGGGGCCAGATAGGGGTGAAAAGGTATATATCAAATATGTGGGGATGAGAGATTGCAATGTAAATGCACTCTTTTGTTTTCCACCCTTCCCCTCATCCTCCAAAATAAATTAAAAATAAATAAACATTAAGCATTGGCCTTTTTTAATTCCCTTCCTAATTTTTCAGAAAGATGGTTAGAAAGGTTGTTATTTAATTATCAACCAAGGGCTGGTATAAGAGTTGTGAACTATCATGCATTGTTTTTGTGAGAAAAAATGTTCAAGGAGTGATTTGGGTGTTATTTTTTAGTTACAGGAGAAGAAATGATGATTTCAAAAGGGAGTATTCAAATACTTCAGGCTAAAACTAAGCAATTGGTGCCTCATAATAATGTTGAAATAGCAGTATTGCAAGAAATAAGCTCAACAGAAAAATAAGTAAATCACTCTAATTGGATAGTAAATGAACTTATCTGTAGATAGAATCATCATCATCACATCAACACATGAAAACACTAGATATAGATGGAAACCCTTATGAGAGAAAACCAAAAATATTTTTATCTTATTCAATCTTTGATTACATAAATTTATAGGAACGATCACCCAAAATAGATTTTTAGGCACCAACCCCAAAATAGATTTGTAGACACCAACCTGTTTTAGGCTACAACCTGATTGAGGCACCAACCTCTAAAATGTGCAAGCACAGACTTGTTGTAGGGCCCACCCTGATTGAGGCACCAAACTCTCAAATATGCAAGCACCAACTTGTTGTGGGCTCCAACCTGATTGAGGCACCAACCTCCTTCACCAAAACATAGTGGATCACTCTTCACAATCTTTCAAACTAGATCCACAAGGTCAACACATTAAACATTTCTTCCAAAATTGATCATATCAACAAAGCTTCAACCAATTCTTCAAACATCAATAGTATCTTATTCTTCAGTTCTTGTATTGACACTAAACATGTCCATATGGACCATAACATTTTAACATTAACGAAAGACACAAAGCTTCATGTCCTTAAAAACATCTCTTCATGAATTTTCATGTCCCCTTTCCAAGTTACAATAAAATTATAGTCATTTCCCCTTTTCTAAAAAACACATATTGACCCTCAAATTAACGCATCAAACATTACGAAAGATTTTTATGTGATTCTAATGTATCCATCACAATGTATTTTTTAGTCGACTTTTCGAGCGAGCAAGTGTGGCTCATCATCAAGGCATTTCACTTTTTCAGTCCACTGTCTACAAAATGCACATTTCTAGTGCACATTTGACAAAACATGTTTGTTCATTCTGTCAATTTTTTTTACATAATGCACTCTTGAGGGAAAAAATAATTTCGGCATTGTTGACCAAACTCACACCTGTGACCTCTCTTAAACCAATCAAATTCATTACGAATTCATCTATCATGTAAATTTCAAACAGCAAGAATATATTAATCCTGGAATTCATTCAGATCGAATTTGAGAGAGAGCCAATTTTTATTTTGGGCTAAAACACAAAGTGACACCACACTGATAAAACCAAAAGGTATGCCTTCAAGCATAAACATACATCATATATGTCTGAAAGCAGAATTGTTTTTGGAACAGAACCAATTAATTCTTTGGGCTTAACCACTAAGCCACATCGTGTGTATATGTCTCAGCCCCAAACTTGAAATCATATTTAGCCATTGATTTATGTCATGTGTGTATGTCTCAAAAAAGAATTGAACCTATTCTTAACCATTGAGCCACATCATATATGTCTCGAACCAAATAGAGATGAGCATGCCTTGGGTCCTACGCTAAGGTCCATCTTGCGGACAAAATCAATACATAATTGAGCTTAGGCAGGAGCCAATGCACCTTCGATATTACCATACACAAAATAAAACCAATATGCCTTCGGACTTCATCATATATGTATCGGCACAACCAAAACCAATGCACCTTTGGGATTTACCATATATGTCTCGGAACAACTAGAACCAATATTGCTTCAAGCTTTACAATACAAAAAAAAACCAATACGCCTCTGAGCTTCACCCTATATGTATTGACATAACCAAAACCAATATGTCTTTGGGATTTACCATGTGTGCCTCAAAACAATTAGAACCAATATGCCTTTAAGCTTTACCACGAGTTACACCATGTATATCTCAGTCTAGATAGAGCCTCCAACCCTCACCATGCACTGTAAACCAAATAGATTAATCGATGATTGATTTCCCATATTAGGATCGCATCCATGCACACACACACATATGTGTGTGCTTGGTTGGAGCTGAGTAGATTTGAAACTTGGGTCGATGGAAATTTTAATTTTGGTGCTTGTGTAGAACCTTTTGTGTGACCTTATTTACCACCTAGATTATGACCATAGTAGCCCCTAGGGCTTACAAAATCCTCCATATGACTGTGTCATGTGACCTAGGCCTTAGGAGTACATGGCTCATTCGATGTCGATGTAAACATGACATAATAATACTACATGGAACTCTCTTAGTGGTGCACGGAGGGCTATATTTCCAAAATTTGATATATCTAATAAGAGAAAAGCTTATGTAGTTATGATATAACAAAGTTTGTACAGGGAAATTGATAAGGGGCTTTGTTTGGTTTGTGGGATCATGGGCTCAACCCCTAATGACTAACTTTTTTTTTTGAAAGGGAGATATTCCTCTGTCAGAAGGTGCAATTTGTCACATTGTTGGAAATTCCAAGTTGTTAAGCCAAAAAGGGTCATTTTCTATAACACACCTTGAAAGTGCCATTATGTTGAACAATTAACATTTATAATGTGTTTTTGGGTTTTCTGAGCTTCAAATTTAATTCTGGAAAAGGGGAAATGGCAATCATATCTTTGTGAACTTTCAGGGGGACATCAAGAGTCATGAAGGCATGTTTTTGGGTATCAAAAGTTATATTTCTCTTGATATTATGTTCCTAGATTTATAGGTAGGCTTTGGGGTCTATGAGAAGGTTTTGTATGCATGATAAAAACGAGATATTGGAAAGATGTTATGATTGCAGATTGTGACAGAAATGATATGATCACTTTGTAGAGACATATATTTGTTTTAGTGCTTATGGATCCAGTTCAAAATATTGTGAAAATTGGCCCACATTAGTTTGAAGAAGGATGTGGTTGCCTCCATCGAGGTTGGTTCCTCAATCAAGTTGAAGCCTACTACAAGTCGGTGCTTGCATATCATCAAGGTTGGTGCCTCATTCAAGTCATAGCTTACTACAAGTTGGCTCTTGCACATTTTGGTGGTTGGTGCCTCTAACAGGCTGGTACCTGCAAATTTAATTTTGGGGGCTAGTGCCTTCAGTAGGTTAGCGCCTACAAATATATGTCATCAAAACGAAAGAAGATAAAAAAATATTGGTTTTCTCCTGCAAGGTTTTCCACATACATTAAGTGTTATCTTATGATGATATGTTTTTTTCTTTAGATCCACCCTAAAGGGATCACATCCCATCGGCTTATTAGCAGAGCCTAACCCTAAGGGCATCAAGGAAAATTGATCCCATGACCTCCCATTAGTGAGGTGCTTTAGCAATGAAAACTCAACCAATTTGAGCTAATCCTCAAGGAAAATGATGTGATGATGTTATTTAATAATGCATGATTAAGTTTACAGTGTTAATTGATTACTAAATTGAGTAAATTGATAAAAATTGGTCATTGCACTTATTCACCCCCTTTTCATTGTATTTGGGTCCATTGAGTGGGCGTGTTACTAGTGACATTCTAGTGTGCAAATCCCAAGTTTTATGACTTGCAGTAAAGAAAAATTGATACTAGTGCTAATGGTGAAAGGGATTATGATTCACTTTTCACATTATATGGACGTCATGCTATAGATATGTCATATATTTTTTTTTCAAGGAATTGGATGAATGCATTGGTGGACTTCATGGTTTTAGTTGTTGCGGAGGCATGTAGGAAAAGTAAATATGGAGTTATGAATGATACAGACTAGTGGACGTGGAGGGCGTGGTTGTAGTCATGGGTTCGTGGATCAAGCAACGGTGAAGTCACAAAGGCACTATGAAACCCTACATTGCACATAGTTATGGAGATCATGAGGCTTAGAGCTTGTTAACGTGAGAGGATGGGTCAAGACAACGACTAGGCTAAAGTGGTCTTCATGGTTTTGTAGCTGTTGTGGAGGCATGCATGAAAAATAAAAATGGAGTTATGAATGATACAGACTAGTGGACCTACGGGGCATGGTTGTGGTCATGGGTTCATGGATCTAGCAGCAGTGAAGTTGCAAAGGCACTATTAAACCTTACATTGCACATAGTTACAAAGATCATGAGACTTAGAGCTTGTTAACGTGAAAGGAGGCATCAAGACAACAACCAGGGTAAACAAACAAAAATAAAAATTATTAATTATTATAATGGAATTAATTATGGCATGTAAATGGACGTATTGTTGTAAGATTTGGTAAAGCATGCATACATGTGGGAAATCATGGGTACAATCTAGGTTTGGCCTAGGTGATAAGGGGATGTCAGGGTAACTTATACCTTGGTATAAAATGTGGGGGGGTAAGGGCTAGAGTGAGTGGGGTTGTCTCACTTAGCAATTTTGGTTGAATTTATTCAAGGAACCCCAAGTCAAGTTTCAGGGGTGAATTGTTAGGTAAAATTGACTTGGGTTTAGAGTCAAGGTTTACCAAGTTAAACAATGATGGTTTTGGGGTGCATGGTAATGTGTACCCATGGTTTTCTTCTCATGGTATTGCATTTAATGGAGCCTTTAAATGGCTGGAAAGACTTCATTGTAAGGTAGGCCAGGGAGGTGAACAATGAAAGCTCGAGGTTTTAGCCAAGGCTAATGAAATTTTATTAGCGTGGGTTTTTCCCTGAAGTTCAGGTTTTTCTCGATAAAGTATAGTGTTCATATTGTATTGTTTACATGTTTTGTTATTGGTTTTTATTCCTCTCGATAAATCTTTTTAAATATAATTTTTCTCTTGAGTTAAAATCTTAACACTCACAAAGCAGGAACTAGACTAGGATACAATAATGAGGTAGTTGATAGTCACCCTAGCACTTCACCTCTTTCGTTTTAGTGGAAGATCACCACAAGGGAGGCTTCCCTATACATATATGACCTAAAAGCCTTCTATGGCAATAGGTTAAGGTGATTTCTGTGAATAATGTAATTCTTAATTGTATTAGGGAATAATTCTTTAAGGAGCAATGAACCATAAATTAAGCCTATAGAAGAGTGCTTCAAACTTAGGGTTTCAAGATATGATTCAACAAAAGTGCATCTAAGCATACAAGGACAAGGAAAATGTTAGGTAATAAATAGGATATGGTAAACCTTCATCAAGTTGTTATTTGAAGCCTTGTATATAACTAGGGTATTCTAAGGACCTAAACTACCTAAGGTTAATATCATCATCTCTAATGAGCCAATTTTCACCATGAAATATACTAAATTATGAGTTTGTAGGTCAAGCAAGGTGACAGGAGGCCAAGTTAGCTCCGACGTTCCAATAATTCAGGCCCTAGTTGGATGTGTCCCATTCCCTAGCCTTTGCAACCATCCTTGAAAGGTTGAAAAAGGAAAGAAAGAGGAGCAAGGTAAGAGTTTTAATGAATTTTGATCATCAATGGAACCCAATACCTTTCTCTACTTGGGTGATGGATTATTAGGGGTTAAACCATAGAAATATCAAATTCATGCATGCAATAAGGGGAAACCTTAGTTTCCACTTCCAAAACCTAGCTATATTTTAATGATGGGATAAATTAACTAGAAGTTTTCCCTCTACAAGGTTGTGAGATCCAAAATGGCTAAATAATTAATAGATTTGGAACATTTCAGTGTTCTAATTGAAAAGCTAAGAAGCGAAACATAGAACACATGATATCTTAAAAGAAAGGTGCAACCCTTATTTATATTATTATCTAAAAGTAATAGATGCTAGAATGATTAATCATGAAATCCCCTTGCCCGATGACATGCACAACTGCTCAATAAGACTAAACGAAACACTGAAGCACAATCGTGGACCGTGAATGGATGCACCAGACAATTACACCCATGGGGTTTTCCTCCCTCGGATCAAAATAGAACTAGCCTTGCTGAGTTCTCAATAAAACACAAATGGATAGATGGACTTAGGATTATCCCAATGCCTAGCTCCTACCCCCACTTAAATAGACTTGAGGGTCTCTCTAGAAATATTATTTTATTATTTTCCCTCGAGAAATGAAGGCAAATACTATGGGAAGTTCCCATGGGAGAATACCATGGTAAATACCATGGGTAGATTTTTTCCATTTTGGTCACACCAAGAAAAGGGAATATCACAAATCCTCCTGCCAAAATATTGCTTACCCTCAAGAAATCCAATTCTATCCATAATAGCAGCATTTGTACATTGATACCAAGATCCCATACATATGAGTATGCTATCTCATGCCTCCATGTTAAATGATCCTAAATGGATCCTCTGATCCCTCGACCCCAAAATATCCTTTTGTGAATCCTGATCTCAATAGATTCACATGGATCCCAATGCCACCTAAGTCCTGGGACATGTGGGTTATGATACCATATCAACCCTCCATTATTATCTGTGCCTAAGGGCCCAAGATGCAATATTCCCTTGGTTATGGGTATCCTCCTAGGAAACAACCCATTAATGGAGTTACAACTCATCACCTCTCGCCAATCCATCCCATGGGAAGGATCTGATGTGTGGCTTCCTACACATGGGATAGGTCTATTATGCTAGTGTTTCATGTTTCTCATCTCATGCTATAGACTTGGTCACCAAGCATGATCCATTTTGAGAACTCTACCTTGCTCTCCCTAATGTATAAAGCAGGTTGGTTTTGTTGCAAGCTTTATCTATGTACTCCTGTAGAGGGCTTCTCTGGAACTCCCAACTGTATTTCTCATGTTGCCTTGTGATGGATGTTCCTCTACACTAGACATCTTGGTCGCTGACTCAACACATATCCCTGTGAGCCCCTCAATTTTTTTGTTGTCCTGTAAGATGGTGTCTCGGGTTGTTTAGACTCTCTGCTTCAACATCATAAGATGTGTCTTGAAATGTGTGGTCTTTCCCTTAAAGCTGGTGATTCTGGTGCCCTGCTGAATGTCTGTGTATTTGTCTGCATCGGATGCTCAACTATCATAACCCTAACTTGAACCTTTGAATAACTCTCTAGAAATAACTCATCATGTATACTATATTTGTCATGTTTTCCCGCGTGATCATGTTCATCATGCTAGTTTATTACTATTGGCTCTTCACTTAATTCTCCTTAAATTTCTTCTCCCTGGCCTTTTCCACAAGTGGGGACAATCTGTTTTCCACCCTCTCTTGATGTCAAACATGGATGTACTAGTGGATTTTTATCTACACCTGATTGCCCATACTCTTTATGGATTTCCTCCTGGATATCTATGGATTCAACTACATCATCACGAGGAATTACCTCCCTTTCCCCATGTACTTTGTCAAGATGACTGATTATTATTGGCTCGTCCTGCAAGTTTCCCTGAAAAACATTGCGTTGTTGCTCAACATCTTTACTTAACGCAGATCCTTCATAGGTTCTCTCTTGAAAACTAGTTAACCCAACTATGAATTAATGCCCATGATTTGAAGGAGTCTCTAATTGTTCTACTCTTGTTGCCTCCTTATCACCTAGGCATGAATGGTTAAGGGCCCAAGGTCCGTTGCAGATAAAGCATAGTCTTCTCCTCCTTAGCTCATTCTTGATGCAGATTGTGTTCTTTCCTCCTCCATCAATCCTTCTCAAATCCTTCCTAGTCAGCACCCTTCTCAACAATTTTATGTTTTTCCTGCCCAACTTCTTGACTATATAACAGGAAATTGGTGATACCTTTGGTTCCTGCCTCCAAATGGTAGCCTCGATTTTGGAATCTAGGGGAAAATCTGTGTATAACTATTTTATGTTTTATGCTCTCGACTTTGTTTATTTTATGTTTTTAGAATTCGTATGCAGGTAATTACTTCATGGACAAGTGCCATGGTAAGAGTACCAACTAATGAAAGTCTACATTCTAAGTATATATATGTAATTGAGGGAGAAATCATGGAGACACGAGCTACCCCTTTCCTTAGCCTGCTTTTTCAACCCATTTGGTGTGCCTTTTACTTATTTTTTATAATGGTTTCTATGTGGTGCGTAGATAAAGGATCAAATATTTATCTTTATGATATAGAATTTGTTTTATCCCTTAAGAAGATTCAATTTATCAATCATCGAGGTTGGAACATGTGAGGGTTCCTTATGAGAGCACAAAGTGCTTAGGAACCAAGTGATGGCCAATGAGGGGAATAGAACTCATGTTGGGATTTTTCCCACACGCTAATTGTTGTCCTAACTATCTTTTGCATTTTAACTTTCATTTTTCCTTTGTTGTGTCAATCTTATATTTTTTCATTATTTTAATTACATCAACCTCTAGGGAAAATTTTTCTAGTGCTAATCAAGGATGTGGATGTGTGAAGGTGAAACCCAAATGAAGTAAAAATTTTCAACCCAAAGGATGGAAGTGTATCAAGGGAATGATAAAAGATGTTAAGTATTCAACGGGGTAATGAACATGCTACATCAATTCAAATTTCCCAATTAGTTCCCCTTCTATGACCCTAAGGCCTTAGAGGAGGTCCCACTAGACTAGGGCTAAACACGAGCACCACCCCACGCCCCACAGTAAGGTGAGAGAACAACTTTAAAGCAAAGATCGATAGTCATCTATCACCCCTTTATCCATGTTAAAATGCCCAAAACATTGAGTAGTAGTCCATCTTTGGTCAAGAGGAATTTCAAATGGTGATAGATGCATGATTGGTGCAAAAGGTAAAGGAATGTGGCATATCATCATCAATGAGCAATGTGTAGGGTTGTTGGTTGTTTTTCTTCTATTTTATACCAAAAATTATGAAATTCAGGGCTCTTTTAATAAGATCATGATCCAATTTGATTAGTTTATTCATGACCCCTACACCCACAAAATATTATCCTACGCAAATCTATCCAAGAGCCTGACCCCAAGAGTGTCAAGAGATTTGAACCTATGACCTCTCAATAATAGATGTACTTTAACAACGAGCACTCAACCATCTAAACTCACCATCAATGCTTTTTAGGATTTTATATTAATTATATTATTACATGATGAGAGTATGTTTAGGTCTTATTATAATGTTTATAAAAGATGTTAAAATTGATTGACTATATTAAACATACATGTTTATTGATATAATGTTGTTTACTGATATAACGTTATAATTTTAAAAATAAAAATGAATTACAAATACATATACAAAATTCAAAGCTTGCTTATACAATTATACTATATTTGCATGGGATTATAGACCACATAAATTCAAAGCTTACTCATACAATTGTACTATATCTATATGGTATTATATCTCACCAAAATATCTTAACATTATTATATATATCACCAAAATATTTTAACATTATCAAAAAATAGAAAACAAAATTATTTTCGGTGAAAGAAATATTTTAATTAACCATTATAACAACATCAATCAACTCTAATTAAAGATATTAGAGTATGAAATTTACCAAATATTCCTTACCATGGGGTTGGGTAAAAAAGTGATGAGGGCAGGGGTGTAAAAGTGTATTTTTTTCAATATTTATTTTCCACGTATCTATAAAATTTACAAAATGGAGATGCCCGGGTTGGGTGAAAATGCCGTGAAAGTGGGGCGGGAAAAAGGCATTTGAAATACTTTCTTTCAATACCCATCCGTTACTTGAAAAACTGATGGGGCTTGTGTAAGAGATTTTTGAAATACTTTATGGTTCAGGTTGACGATGGAGTACTTAATGGGTGAAATTAAAATGTACTTTTTCGAGATTTTTGAAATACTTTATGGTTCAGGTTGACGATGGAGTACTTAATGGGTGAAATTAAAATGTACTTTTTCATCCCCACCTATTTAAAATGCACATTTTCACACTCTACCCTGCCACACCATCATGCATGAAGTGAAAAGGGTGAAACAATGGCCATGTAGTCCTTCTGCATAAAAATAAAAATAAGTATTCCCCATTCACCCTCATGCCTCATGTGGCCAACTCTGATGCACACATTGCTCTATCCTCATGCATGAGGGTGGGGCCAGATAGGGGTGAAAAGGTATATATCAAATATGTGGGGATGAGAGATTGCAATGTAAATGCACTCTTTTGTTTTCCACCCTTCCCCTCATCCTCGAAAATAAATTAAAAATAAATAAACATTAAGCATTGGCCTTTTTTAATTCCCTTCCTAATTTTTCATAAAGATGGTTAGAAAGGTTGTTCATTTAATTATCAACCAAGGGCTGGTATAAGAGTTGTGAACTATCATGCATTGTTTGTGTGAAAAAAAATGTTCAAGGAGTGATTTGGGTGTTATTTTTTAGTTACAGGAGAAGAAATGATGATTTCAAAAGGGAGTATTCAAATACTTTAGGCTAAAACTAAGCAATTGGTGCCTCATAATAATGTTGAAATAGCAGTATTGGAAGAAATAAGCTCAATAGAAAAATAAATAAATCACTCTAATTGGATAGTAAATGAACTTATCTGTAGATAGAATCATCATCATCACATCAACACATGAAAACACTAGATCTAGATGGAAACCCTTATGAGAGAAAACCAAATATATTTTTATCTTATTCAATCTTTGATTACATAAATTTATAGGCACGATCACCCAAAATAGATTTTTAGGCACCAACCCCAAAATAGATTTGTAGACACCAACCTGTTTTAGGCTACAACCTGATTGAGGCACCAACCTCTAAAATGTGCAAGCACAGACTTGTTGTAGGGCCCACCCTGATTGAGGCACCAAACTCTCAATTATGCAAGCACCAACTTGTTGTGGGCTTCAACCTGATTGAGGCACCAACCTCCTTCACCAAAACATAGTGGATCACTCTTCACAATCTTTCAAACTAGATCCACAAGGTCAACACATTAAACATTTCTTCCAAAATTGATCATATCAACAAAGCTTCAACCAATTCTTCAAACATCAATAGTATCTTATTCTTCAGTTCTTGTATTGACAATAAACATGTCCATATGGACCATAACATTTTAACAATAATGAAAGACACAAAGCTTCATGTCCTTAAAAACATCTCTTCATGAATTTTCATGTCCCCTTTCCAAATTACAATAAAATTATAGTCATTTCCCCTTTTCTAAAGAAAACATATTGACCGTCAAACTAACGCATCAAACATTATGAAAGATTTTTATGTGATTCTAATGTATCCATCACAATGTATTTTTTAGTCGACTTTTTGAGCGAGCAAGTGTGGCTCATCATCAAGGCATTTCACTTTTTCAGTCCGCTGTCTACAAAATGCACATTTCTAGTGCACATTTGAAAAAACATGTTTGTTCATTCTGTGAATTTTTTTTACATAATGCACTCTTGAGGGAAAAAATAATTTTGGCATTGTCGACCAAACTCACACCTGTGACCTCTCTTGAACCAATCAAATTCATTACGAATTCATCTATCATGTAAATTTCAAACAACAAGAATATATTAATCCTGGAATTCATTCAGATCGAATTTGAGAGAGAGCCAATTTTTATTTTGGGCTAAACCACAAAGTGACACCACACTGATAAAACCAAAAGGTATGCCTTCAAGCATAAACATACATCATATATGTCTGAAAGCAGACTTGTTCTTGGAACAGAACCAATTAATTCTTTGGGCTTAACCACTAAGCCACATCGTGTGTATATGTCTCAGCCCCAAACTTGAAATCATATTTAGCCATTGATTTATGTCGTGTGTGTATGTCTCAAGAAAGAATTGAACCTATTCTTAACCATTGAGCCACATCATATATGTCTCGAACCAAATAGAGATGAGCATGCCTTGGGGCCTACGCCAAGGTCCATCTTGCGGACAAAACCAATACATAATTGAGCTTAGGCAGGAGCCAATGCACCTTCGATATTACCATACACAAAATAAAACCAATATGCCTTCGGACTTCATCATATATGTATCAGCACAACCAAAACCAATGCACCTTTGGGATTTACCATATATGTCTCGGAACAACTAGAACCAATATTGCTTCAAGCTTTACCATACAAAACAAAACCAATACGCCTTTGAGCTTCACCCTATATGTATTGAGATAACCAAAACCAATATGTCTTTGGGATTTACCATGTGTACCTCAAAACATTTAGAACCAATATGCCTTTAAGCTTTACCACGAGTTACACCATGTATGTCTTAGTCTAGATAGAGCCTCCAATCCTCACCATGCACTGTAAACCAAATAGATTAATCGATGATTGATTTCCCATATTAGGATCGCATCCATGCACACACACACATATGTGTGTGCTTGGTTGGAGCTGAGTAGATTTGAAACTCGGGTCGATGGAAGTTTTAATTTTGGTGCTTGTGTAGAACCTTTTGTGTGACCTTATTTATCACCTTGATTATGACCATAGTAGCCCCTAGGGCTTACAAAATCCTCCATATGACCGTGTCATGCGACCTAGACCTTAGGAGTATATGGCTCATTCGATGTTAATGTAAACATGACATAATAATACTACATGGAACTCTCTTAGTGGTGCACGGAGGTCTATATTTCCAAAATTTGATATATCTAATAAGAGAAAAGCTTATGTAGTTATGATATAACAAAGTTTGTACAGGGAAATTGAAAAGGGGCTTTGTTTGGTTTGTGGGATCATGGGCTCAACCCCTAATGACTAACTATTTTTTTGAAAGGGAGATATTCCTCTGTCAGAAGGTGCAATTTGTCACATTGTTGGAAATTCCAAGTTGTTAAGCCAAAAAGGGTCATTTTGTATAACACACCTTGAAAGTGCCATTATGTTGAACAATTAACATTTATAATGTGTTTTTGGGTTTTCTGAGCTTCAAATTTAATTATGGAAAAGGGGAAATGGCAATCATATCTTTCTGAACTTTCAGGGGGACATCAAGAGTCATGAAGGCATGTTTTTGGGTATCAAAAGTTATATTTCTCTTGATATTATGTTCCTAGATTTATAGGTAGGCTTTGGGGTCTATGAGAAGGTTTTGTATGCATGATAAAAATGAGATATTGGAAAGATGTTATGATTACAGATTGTGACAAAAATGATATGATCACTTTGTAGAGACATATATTTGTTTTAGTGCTTATGGATCCAGTTCAAAATATTGTGAAAATTGGCCCACATTAGTTTGAAGAAGGATGTGGTTGCCTCCATCGAGGTTGGTTCCTCAATCAAGTTGAAGCCTACTACAAGTCGGTGCTTGCATATCATCAAGGTTGGTGCCTCATTCAAGTCATAGCTTACTACAAGTTGGCTCTTGCACATTTTTGTGGTTGGTGCCTCTAACAAGCTGGTACCTGCAAATTTAATTTTGGGGGCTAGTGCCTTCAGTAGGTTAGCGCCTACAAATATATGTAATCAAAACGAAAGAAGATAAAAAAAATATTGGTTTTCTCTTGCAAGGTTTTCCACATACATTAAGTGTTATCTTATGATGATGTTTTTTTTCTTCAAATCCACCCCAAAGGGATCACATCCCATCGGCTTATTAGCAGAGCCTAACCTTGAGGACATCAAGGAAAATTGACCCCATGACCTCCCATTAGTGAGGTGCTTTAGCAATGAAAACTCAACCAATTGAGCTAATCCTCGCAAATGATGTGATGATGTTATTTAATAATGCATGATTATGTTTACAGTTTTGATTGATTACTAAATTGATAAAAATTGGTCATTGCACTAATTCACCCCCTTCTCATTTTAATTCTTTGTATAAAAATTGGTATTAGAGTAAGTTCCTTCAAGGACAGTTAATCATTGGAGGGTTCATCCAAGGAGCCATGGTGATGGAAGATCAAGAAGCAGAAAATTGATATAGATACAAGTTCAACTATTCTTGTGAAAAATGAGCTAGAAGAATCTTGAAGGGTGAAAAAAATTATGTCAAAACAATTAAGAGAAAAAAAAATAATTAAATTGTGCTCCTAAGAAAAGAATCAAAAGTGATAAGGAAATTAGTATAATAATCACCATTAGACCAGTCACATCATAAGAAAAAACACAACCTAGAAAAAATCAACAACAAGAAACAATAATCTAGTTGCCAAACATTCTTCTATGGATATTGTTATTCATGCTATAAGTTTTGTCATAAAGTAGTTAATTGTAGAGACTATTATGAAAGGAAAAAAAAATGAAGAGTAACTACTCAAGAAACAACTCTATAAGTATGTATTGAGTTGGTAGAAGTAACACTTTTACTTCTCTACGAAGTTATTATGAATGCTACATGTGCCATAATTTTGGGAACAAGGCTCGAGATTTCAAAATCAATCAAGCTAGACCCTTCACCCAAGGGAAGGAAGAATGCCCTCCTAAATTGAATGTATGCAAGAATGAATAAAATCAATAAAAGTGTGGACTCATGTTGTATGCTCAAAAACAAGAAAATAAATGGTATGTTGACAATGGTTTCTCAAGGAACAAGACAAGAGATCAGAGAAAGTTTATTAAAATTAGATAATTAAATGGAGGTACAGTCATTCCTAGAAATAATTCATCTGCAAAAATTGTCGAAAAAATTATCAACATTGATAATGGAAGGAATAAGGCCCAAAACGCCTTGTTGTAAAAGGATTGAAACACAATCTACTGAGAATCATCCAAATGTGTGATCAAGCGTAAGATCTGACATGTGAAATCATAAGTTCATATGCAAGAAAATTAATAGCCATAGCTAAGAGGATCAAAGGCAATGCATACATTCTTAATGGATCTAAAATTGAGAATTGTTGCCTTGGTAGGATAGATGAAATTTGATTATGGAGTAAAGGGTTGGGACACGTCCATTTTGATAATTTGGTAAAATTTACAAGAGCACAAGTTGTTAGGGACATGCCTAGAATATCAAAGCCTCACAACGTTATCTACAAAGCATATTAGTTTGTGAAAAAACAACTAGAGTTTTCTTTAATACAAAAAAATATTCAACTTCCAGACCATTGGAAATATTTCACACGGATCTTTGTGGACCATCCAGAACAAAAACTTTGAAGGGAGAAAGGTATTTCATGTTGTTTTTCGATTACTTCATAAGAATAACTTAGGTTAGTTTTCTTAAATAGGAAATCAAAAGCCTTTGAAAAATTTAAAGATTTGAAGGATCTTGTTGAAAATGAAATAGATTTAAAGATTAAATTCTATGAAATTATAGAGGAGGAGGATTCACCTCCTATAAATTCAATGATTTTTGTGAATATCATGGAATTAGAAGACATTTTATTCTTGCAAGAAATCCTCAACATAATGGTGTGGTTGAAAGAAAGAACTTAATATTTCAAGATATCACAAAATCTCTAGTCTTTGAAGCCGAGGTACTAGATTGATTTTGGGGAGAAGCAATAAATATGATAGTGTATATTTTCAACAGATCTCAAACTAGGACAAATAACACCAAAAACCCATACGAGTTATGGAAAGGAAGACCAACCATAGCCAAACATTTTCAAAATTTTTGAAATCAAACACTACATCAAAGTTAATGAATAAAATCCAGTTAAATTTGAATCCAGGGCTCATAAAAGAATATTCTTAGGATATGCCTATTGGAGCAAAGGATGCATGTGTTATAATAAAAGAACTTGAAAAATCATTGAAGGCATTGATGTGATGAAGCACTACCCCATAATGAAGTAATTCCCTAGGCTTAGCCACATCTATCTATCTTCAAGGAATCACCATCAAATAAACATGAGGATGAAGAGTACAAGATAGGGGAGAATGAGGTAATCCATTGCATAGAAAAAACTTGTTTGTATATGTATAGAAGAATCATCTAGACAATAAAATTATAGGAGGAAAAGAGTTAGGAGTTCAAAGAACAAGAAATCTTGTCAATGCATTAAATCAAAGGAACCTAGACCTTTTTGTACTTATGGAGCCTCAAAATTTTGCTCAAGCCAACGAAGATGAGTATTGGTTAAAGATTTCAATGAGGAGCTTTCTCAAATTGAGAAAATTGATAAATTGGAATATGTTTGAATACTAGAGGGTGAAAATATGAATAGAACCAAATGAATCTATAAAAACAAAATTATTGAGGACGGGTAGGTGGTAATAAATAAGGCAAGAGTCGTATGTAGGAAGAGACTATGAATGTAGGTGGGGTATACCTTTATTTTCTATTATGCATGAGGGTGGTAGTGAAAAGGATGAAATAATGACCATGTAGTCCTCGTGCATTAAAAAAAAATAAAAAAATTCCTCATTCATCCTCATGCCTCATGTGGCCAACTTTGATGCACACACTACTCCATCCTCATGCATGAGGGTGGGGTGAGATAGGGGTGAAAAAGTATATATCAAATATGTGGGGATGAGAGATTGCAATGTAAATGCACTCTTTCGTTTTCCACCCTTCTTCCCATCCTCGAAAATAAATTAAAAATAAATAAACATTAGGTATCAAGATTTTTTAATTCCCTTCCTAATTTGTCAGAAAGATGGTTAGAAAGATTGCTCGTTTTGTGAACTATCATGCATTGTTTGTGTGAGAAAAAATGTTCAAGTAGTGATTTGGGTGTTATTTTTTAGTTATAGGAGAATAAATGATGACTTCTAAAGGGAGTATTCAAATACTTCTACAAGGTCACCAAGGCTAAAACAAAGTAATTGATTCCTCATAATAATGTGGGAATAGTAGTATTGCAAGAAATAAGCTTAATGGAAAAAGAAATAAATCACTCTAATTGGATAATAATTGATCTTATCTGTAGATAGAATCATCATCATCACATCAACACATGAAAACACCAGATATAGATGGAAACTTTTACAAGAGAGAACCACAAATATTTTTATCTTCTTCAATCTTCGATTACATAAATTTACATGCACCATCACCCAAAATATATTTTTAGGCACCAACCACAAAATAGATTTGCGGACACCAACTTGTTTTAGGCTACAACCTAATTGAGGCACCAATCTCTGAAATGAGAAAGCATAGACTTGTTGTAGGACCCAACTTTATTGAGGCACCAACCTCTCAATATGCAAGCACTATAGG